>JAHWFP010221096.1:0-15515 GCA_023313725.1 Lithobius niger
ATAACGTAGTTCAGTAAGCCACCTTTATGCACTTCCGTTTCGTCGGATTGGCATGAACTGGGTAGCCGGTTCGAATCCGGGTCATGCCACTCCGACGAAACGTAAGTGCATAAAGGTGGCTTACTGAACTACGTTATTTCTAGTGTATGATATTCGCTGTTGGCTTATTTTCAATTTTTCTTAATATTATTTCCAGCGATTTATGTCTATTTATTTGAAGCCTATTAAGGTGGGCAGTTTTTCAAAGACAGGTTTTTTATCATGTGCCTTTTATAATGCGAGAAGTGTTGCCAGAAATATTCGTTGTTTTAACGCCATTATTGAGAGTGACTGTTATGATATAATCTTCATTGTAGAGATATGGCTCCACTGTGGTTTCTCAAGTGAATGATGGTGGACCAAAACAAGTACGGGGTTGCGAGACAGGACTGTGGTAGTCGTGGTGGCGGATTGTTGACTTTGCATATGGTGGAGTTACCAGTGGTTTTGATGGATGTTGAGTCAATGGTTGAGAACTAGTTATTACAATGTCCAAATTAAACATTTCATTTATCCTTTGCTATTTACCTGATAGTAGAATGAAAGAAGCAGTGATAAATGTCTGCAATTTTGTAACAAAATCTTTAAATAGTAAACGCTCTATTGAGTTCTTGGTGAATTCAACCAGTCCACTGTTGACTAGGAACTAAATTGTGCTAGTGACCCACACCATACACTTTTTCTTGATCTTATGGCCCCTTTGGGGCTTACACAGCTTGTTGATAGGCCCACATATTGTAAAAATATTTTGGATCTGGTCTTCACAGATGATGATTGACTATTTTTTTATCTGGTTGTGGGACCTCATTTTGGCCGTAGTGATCATTGTGTTATCTCCTTCAAACTTATTTTTTAGCAACTTAAATGATTTGGAACCACTGTCGTCGGACACAACCACCCAAAGTAAGATAAATTACCACCTTTTAAATGGTGGTGGTCTTCCTTTCGTCGATGAAATTCGAGATATGGGTATATGGTTTATGTCTTCCCTGCACTGTTCCAAGGTTTCAACTGCGGCCTTTTGACGGCTTGCCATGATCAATAAGTGTTTTACCTCAGGAAATTTTCTAACTAAGATTTGGGCCATTCACGGTCTTTGTCCACCCTCTCCTGGAATACGCTACGCCTGTTTGGTCGCCGTACCTCTCCAGAGACATCGATTTGATTGAGTCAGTGCAAAGAAGGTTTACTGAGAGCCTTCGAGTCTACGCCAGATAAATCACATCGATCGCCTCACTCGAGCAGGTCTAGAGCTCCTTGAACTTAGACGCTTACGCTACGATTTAATTCTGACATATAAGATCTAGCAAAATCTGACTACAGTTGATGTTCCTTTCTTCGATTCAGTCCCGAATTTACATTTTACGCGTGGACATCCCTGGAAGTTGGCAGTAGGTAGTTCGTGACTTGACTGCAGAAATTTTTTTTCAGTTTGCATTGTTCCAACCTGGAATGCACTGCGTGCTGGTACGCTATGTAAAGACTCTAAAGTGGGCTTTCGGCGCGAATTACTCACTGAAAACCTTGATCGTTTCCTTGTACCAATGTAACTTCTCGCTACTTAACGATTGGTATGGGATAACCTGCTCGCAACCCTTCTGTTCTGACCACTTTGGCGGTGGTGAATTTATTTTATTGTTTTTTATACATTAGGATTGACAACTGGCTTGGCCAAACTTTGTGATGCATTATTTTATTGTTGTATAAAAAATATTGACAATGACACCCGGCATTTCCCTTCACTTGTCCCTCACGTTTGGCATTGCCATTGGGGACCATTGAGTCCTTGGTAGGGCTAACCTTGGTGGTAAGGCATTTGTGACCCCAACCTAATTCCATCAACCCTTCCTTTAAAGCCGATCCATTGCCTATATTTAAACTTTTAAACTTTTTTAATTCATAATTTTTAGTTTTATGTCAAATAGCAGTTAGCAAACCTTAGGTCCATGCCAGGCCGATTGCATCTGCAACAGATTTTTAATTTTTTTTATTTGATTAATTAGTGTTTTTAAGATCGTACATTAGACTTAGGACGATTTAACCTACATTTTTATTTCTTTTTCCGTGTTTTTATTGTTTCTTTTTATTCATGTTTCTGCTCCTTTAATTTCTGACTGGGTATAAGTAGAGGTTGCGCTTCATTCTCCATCCGATACAGTGTCTTTGCTGTATGAATGAATTTATTATTATTATTATTATTATTACACAAAGTTAGTGATATGCTCTTTGTTTAAAAATGGGAGTGTTTTAAATTCGTTATTTTCTAATCTTGTAGTGATACACTTTACACTCTGTAGACTGTACTGTTCAATGTGAAAAAAACAACCACATTGGAAGATGTACTTATGCAGAAGTAGGCCTAAACACCAAATAGTGATGATTACTCATCTCCTTCATTGTTCAGGCATGGATAATTCATGCATTCTACTCATGGTTGTCGTATACGCATGAGTGTAGTGTAGGATCTATATTTTATAACTAGTTTCGTACGACTATATGATTATTGAACTATACTAATGAACTGTACCCGTGTTAAACCAGTGCCATGGCTGGCAACGGGCAGGGGAGAAAAACGCAATGGCATCTTTGAGAATTGTTAAAACGGCCGTTAAAGAACCACGAACAACAACAAGCATTTTGTAGTCACCTGCAAATAGCATTCAGAAGGACCTGGGATTTGGTTATACCTACGTTTTTCAGCTGTATAGTTTAAAAGCGGTTAATTGGTTTGATATCTAGGAGAAAGCAAAATTTCCCCAAAAAGAATAACAACAACAACAACAACAACAATATTTTAGTCACATTAAAATAGCTTTTAGAAAGCCCTGGTCCTTATTACTGTCTACATTTCAAGCAATAAAAATTGGAAATCGGTTTACTGGTCCGACCTCTAGTTAACAGAAAATTTTCCTTGAGAAAAACAACAACGTACTAACATATAATCTAAAAACTTGAAAATTGGTTCATTGGTACGATCTCTAAGTGACGACAAACAGTCCCAACAACAATACCAACAACAACAACAACAACAACAACAACAACAAGTGGCCTTGCTGTGACAACGGTTCAATTATTGTGATTAAAATTTTTAATGAAGGGAAATAGTTATGGCACCACTACAACAACGGAATTTCGTTGGTCAATGTCAATTCAGTGGCAACTATTGGTTTGAAAGTTTGACGTTAACATGGAAGTTCAACATGAGGATTATATAAGGGCTGTTGTTGCATTCCTTTGTGTGCAATGACACAGCAGTAAAAAGATAAATAAACAAATACACTTTTAATATTTTTGTGTGTGTGCGATTTCAATTGCATGTTAACTTTACTACCTCTTTCAGACACCAGCATAAGCAAAAGACGAATTCAACACATAAATTATCTAATTTGTTTGATGGTGTTGCAAGGCCACTAAAGAACTTTTCAGTTCCAACCTCGACCTAGAATTTAGATGTTATTATTAGTAGTTAGACTCGAGTCTACAGAAGAGAGGAACGGAAACATTAACTTCACAAGAAAAACACAAATTCGGGATCCCTGGATTGGATGCCTACAAAAATTGAGAAAAATTCCAGAATTAATGTGGCAAGCATTGAAAAATCAGCGAATTTTTTCTGGAGTTTTGAATGTCACCTTGGTGAGGGGTTCAATGAAGCTACTATGTATTCGTTTTTAGTGTATTATTACTGTTCAATTTTACATAAATTGTATATTTTTAAAATAAAAGGCGAGTAGCCTACTGATCTTATCAATATTAAGAATTGATTTCTAGAATAATCCAAAACTGACAGGGAATTTTATTGAGGGGGGAGAATTTTTGTTCAAGATACGTTTTAGGAATCCTTAAGGATTGCTTTTTAGAGTCTTTTGCGGGTAAAGTATGGTGTCTCTTCAGGGTGTATCTTAGGTAAAAGTTATAATTTTTCGGATTTAAGAAGGATTTGGAGTTTACTTGAAGTTAACCTTTTAATGTTTAAAAAATAGACTCTTTACATTTCCTCGTTTATTTTTCATTAAAAAAGGTTTGCAGTTTTCAGCATTTATCAAATAAAGAGTTTCAATTTCTTTCATGTGCACGCAAAAATTATGAGCAACCTGTTATTATCGAGTGTTGATAATCTGTCTGTTTTGCAATTTCGATAAAATTTCTGCCATCTCGTTTCAATTTCAGTCATGCATGGCTAGAGTAGATTTATACAAAAGTCTCAGTCTTTTAATCACGTCATTAAGATTACCTTAACGTGTATAACAATTCTGCTCTAATAACCCGCTTTTTTAACCATGCCCTGACAATGTTTACAAATTTTTTTATATCTTTCCAGATTGGAACGATAATTGACAAATGCTTGGTGGTACGGTTTTGATTTGAGTTTATGCGAGGGTTTGTTGTTGTTCTTATAAATGGTATGAGTACTTTTAACATAGCCGCAACAGATCCTCTAACTTATAATGCATAGGAGGATTCTTTCAAATCTGTAATAAAATTAGCAAACTCCAAAACCCACGTCTCCCCAATTAATTCCCTTTACCAACCACTACTTCATTAACAAAGTCCAGACCTGGGCGGTTAGTAATGGTTTCCAGTTTTCTCCGGACAAGACTGTGTGCATTCACTTTTGCCGCTAAAGAACACTGCACCCAGATCCTTGCCTGTACTTGGAGCAGGCGCAGATTCCTGTTGTCCCACAGGCACGTTTCCTGGGTCTGGTGTTCGATTCCAGGTTATCTTGGCTTCCACACTTGCGCCAACTTAAAGATAAGTCTTTGCGGGCACTTAACATCTTGCGGGTTCTGTCGGGCACTTCATGGGGTGCCGATCGCACTGCCATGTTGCGACTCTACAGAGCCCTTGTCCGCAGCAAACTTGATTATGCGTGCATGGTGTATGGTCCGGCTAGTGACTCGACTCTCCAGGTGTTGGACACTGTGCATCACAGTGGCCTGCGTGTGGCGACTGGGGCATTTCGAACTTCTCCAGTGGTCAGCCTCTATGCTGAGGCCTCGGAGCCACCTTTGGCCATTCGTCGGCGGAAGCTGGCCATTCAGTATGCTGTGCGTTTACGTGCTGTGGAATCCAGTCCTGCTTGGTCCATGGTTTTTGGGCCAGACTTGCAAGTCGGTAGACGCAGGGTGGGTAAGGGTGATTTTCGCGATAGGCTCCAGCAGTCCTGTCAGGAGATAGCCTTTGAAATGCCCACCGTCTTGAGGCTTGGGGGGATGCCAGTGGCCCCTTGGCTTGTCCCAAGTGGCATTTTCAATTTCGCTCTGGCGTCCCTCCCGAAGGGTTCCACTCTACCAGCAAGGTACTTACAGGAGTTCCGGCGGCTGTGTTCTCAGTACGCCGGTTATCAGCCGCTGTTTACTGATGGGTCGAAGTCAGACACTGGCGTGGCTTGTGCTTGTGTTTGTAAGGGAGTGACGGTTGCCCATCGCCTTCCATCAGGCTATTCTGTGTTTTCTGCAGAGCTTTTGGCTCTCGGTTTGGTGCTGGAATGGATCCTTGGCCTTCAGGGCACGCATTTCATTATCTTTAGCGATTCCATGAGTGCCCTGGAATCCTTGGCGAATTAAAATCCTCGGAACACCTTGACACAACGTGTCCAAGTTTTGCTTTCCCGCTTGCCTGGCAAGCGGAAAACCGTGCTTTTCTGCTGGATCCCGGGCCATGTTGGGATAGGTGGAAATGAGCAAGCGGATTCTGCAGCAAAAGGGGCCCTTTCTGGCCCTCTCGGAAGGGATCTCAGCCTTGTTCCCTCGGACGCTTTTCCAACTCTGCGTCTGAGGTTACACGCTTTTTGGCAAGCCTCGTGGGATGGACAGGACGGCAATAAATTACTAGCTATTAAAAGCACTGTTGAGGAATGGTACTCGGCGTGTCGCCGCAGTCGCCGTGAGGAGGTGGTGTTGGCCCGTTTGCGCATTGGTCACACTCGACTTACTTACTGTTTCCTTTTGCGGGGGGTTGACCCTCCTGAATGTTCGGAAGCTCCAGGGGAGTATAAATGCGTACAGCTTGCACCACAGCGAATCTGAAATTGAGAGGGGTTGCCAATGCCTTCTCACTAGGAGTAACGCCTTCGGAAGGAGCCCATGATAAATCCCTTACTTGATAGTCATCTTCATCAATTTCTTCCATCTGTAACATTTAATGGGTGTAATTTGCATGTGCTGAGCAGCAACAGATCGTTTTACAGCACCGACAGTTGGTTTTAGAGTGTTAACTACTGGTTAAAAAAATTCTTGCAGCAATTCTGCTTGCTCTATCCTAACCAACGAAACTCATTAGTTAAACTTTTTTAATTTTGTGATTTCTCGTTTTGTCTCAATTTTTTTAATAGGGTAAAAATACCGCCCTCGTTTAAAGTTTAGTTAATTGATAAAAACCCACAAGGCTTGTTCCAACAATTTTTACACAACTTTTAATGTCTGAAAATTCCATGTCAGGCCCAATGTGATTTTAGTAGCGTGTTTCAAATTTAACTCATCCACGGAAAAAAGTATTTAAAAAAATTTCATTTTCTCTGAAACCTTGTTTAGGAATTCTTGTGTAGGACAGAATAAATTTTTTTTTAAATCTACATTTGAATGACACCCTTCTGCAAAGTAGCCTTTGATGTTATTTATTTGTGAAAAAGGCAATTATCAAAAATAATCAGTTTCGAAATTTTGGGTCTAGGTCTTCGGGTGGAATTAAATCTATTTTATAATCATGGAAAAATGGTACATTCCATCCTACTTTTTCCTCACTTTCAACAAATATAGACTGCAAAGATTCGTATTTGGATTCCTATAAAGTTTTACTGGAAATAAATAACCGGTAGTAATCGAGCCAACCTTCATTATAAATTAAATATTATACAGGAAGTTACTTTTTCTGCAATTTGTGGAGTCTACAATTAGTAATATGGTACTCGAAGGTTCAATGGGTGATTTTGTGGTTCTTTATTACGCACAAAAAAAGTGTAATTTTCATTACCACTGCATTTTTTTTATTTACACATTTTGTTACCGTTTATAGAGATACCAAACCCATAAAGTCTTCTTCGGAAAATATGTTATTGGAATAACGGAATGGGCCATTACAAAGACTAAGCAGCACCAAAATATCATATTGTGGGAGAATCATTGGTAATGTACACTTCAGTAATTTTCCCAGTGACTTCAATCAAGTTGAAAACATTGTCAGATACCAAGCTAAATCAGGTTTGTCAATAACTTTTTTGTTACATTTCCCTTTTGTTTTGTGAATATCCGCGTACACCCAAGTTCTAAGACATAGTGGTTTAGCGCAGTTTTTAGCCCATTTACAAGAGGCACAGGAGTGTTTGCATAGAATTACAATAATTGAACATAGTCAAAGAAATGGGTTTCTGCTCGTCAAACTTGATCTCTAGTTTTTTTACAGATACACCGTTTAGATTTTTCAACAGTTTTTGAGTTTTGGAGTCGCTGGGTAAACTGTATGGAAGGACACAAGTCATACTTTACACCATTGTTAATCGTTAAAAATAAACTTTCAGCAAGGGTTTTTTTTGCTAGAGATTCGAAAGATGTGTTTTTACCAGCTCTGTTAAGATATCTTGAGTTTTACTAATTATCTAGATTCCTTTTTTAATATATTTAGAGAAAGAATGACCCTCAAAGTGATCACTGGGGCATCCTACAAAAGAGCAAGGTTCGAACCAGAGATTTTGCATTAAATACCTGATTTGTGAGAAAACTAGGGACAATAGTCTGAGAAACAAAGAAAATACAACTGTCCTAATTGGAACTCGAACACAGAACTGCCGTGTACTAAAACTGAGTATTAATAACACGCTGATATCCTGGGTTCTAGTATCACTCGGAACAGTTGTATTTTTTTTCTGAGACTGTTGCATCTTGCATTCTCACAAACCCAGTCGTTAATGCACGTTGTTTTGCAGGATGGTTGATTTGTATATTTAAAAAAAAAGATGTCCATCAATAAGTTTGGACAAGCATTAAAAAGGATGGGGAGGGAAGAGTTTGAGGTGGGTGGGGTCATTCCTAGAAAAAGCCTTAGAAAGAAACCAGGATATGTGTTGACTTGCAAAAACAACCGTGATACGCAAAGCAAACATTAACCAAAAGTAGGAGCTGCTATTTAACATCAAGACGTCATAAATTTTTCTCTGATTTCTGACAAAGGCTGTACAGAAACATAAAAACCGAATATCTCCTTCCTTTACTCTTCTCGCTGACAAGTTGGCTCTGCCATTTCTAGCATAGAAAAAATGCTTTATATGTAAATGAACCTGTCAGAAATTTTTAAGTAAAAAAGAATCATATTAAGGACATACATATTCACCCTGGCACGCTGCTGATGCAGTGACAAAAGTGTATGTTGACTGGAATTTCTTATTACAGGATGACCAGAAATATGCTTCAATGCAATACACAAGCCAATTAGTAATCTAAGTGAACCTACTTTACCAAGCATTGAAATCTGTGCATGAAAACTGTTTCATGAGAATCAATTTCAGCATGAAGAACCCTTTGGATCAAGTAGGCAACTGGTACGTTTATTCTGGTCCTATTTCGAGCGTCCTTTGTACAAGTTCTGGTTTAATTCATGAAGCTATTTTATGCTGTAGTGATCCGAGAGTAGCACTAGTGACTTGATGTAAAGTTAGAACGAAAGCCTTTTATGAACACTAAAATAAAGGATAGATGACTCATCTCATGCTGTCTAAAACAGCTTCATAATTGCAAGACTTACAGAAGGTGCTGGGGGAAAAATAGGTAAAAATTGATCTCCCCAGTCACCGGTCTCAAATTATGTATGGCTGGGAGTACACATGTTGCCAAAATTAAAGAAATAACAGGGTTCGACTAAAATGGTTGAATAGGCTCCCCAGTGACTTCCATCTGCATTTTGGAAATCTTCCCTGTTTAAGATTCAGTTTTTTCTATAGACTTAAGTTTTAAGGGGATTGTGTCTTTACTAAAACGACCTCATTATTTTGGAAGTTTCATCACTCTCGCCAGTCCAATTAAATCAAAGTTTGTTACAGGTTTATTAACGTCGATTTAACCCTGGGTGGTCTTAAGTCAAGACCTCCACCACAGGGCATTTTTTTGGCTTCATTTTTTGCTTCGTTTTTCTTCGAGCTGGAACCTACCACTTGTTTGTGGTATCGCACTAGTTCAGCTAGAATTTTTACAATGGTTGTGCTTATTTTATGGGAGTTACCACCCCTTCAGTCCCTCTTGCTAACACTCCAGTTCAGGCTAAAATATATCCTCGCAATGCCAGTAGCAAAATACAACCTTTCTTTTTTTGTAAAATTTTTTTAAGCACCATTTCTTTTTTATTATCTTTAGCTTTTCCTCGATCCAACTTTAGATTCATTTTCTTGCCGCCAGTGAGCAGAGCAAATCATGTTGTATTAGCTGGCCTGACCACTCTAAACTTCAGTTTGACTTGCACACCCACAATTCCATATCGGACTGAAGCCTCTCGGACTATTCGGAGCAATCCAACACCACTAGAGAGCGGCTTTCTTGAACTGAACTTGAAGTTGAAACTCAAGTCAAGCCTAAATTACTATGCTATTCTGTACTCTCTAGTGGTAAAATAAGCGTTCAAGTCCAGCAATGAATATCCTTTGAAATTGAGAGCCACATGAACATCCTGCAGAATGCAGTGGTTGAACACAGCAGAATTTTAACTAAAAAGTAATGTCTATTGTCCGAAAAACTAGGATTATCTCTCTAGGCCTTTTAACGGCGGAAGTAGTTAACACATGCCAGGTGAAACTGGAGTTTTAAAGGAGCTTGCATCTGTTGTAATAGTGCCTAAATCCTAAATCCACTGTAACTCCATGGTCGATGATATTGTATAGTTAAATTTTTTGCCCATCTGATACCGTAACGTTAGGAAAGTGCCATGAAATGATATTCAGAACGACTTTGCACACTGAACGCAGGCACAGCTTTGAGAATGGCGTTTGTGTCGCTAGCTCTCACAAAAGTTGCCACGTGTTTAATTCCATAGATTAACTTATCCTAATTTTCGAAAAATCACATGTTAATGGTGTTTCAGGAAGATGGAAAAGGTAGACCTTCTCTAGGTAGTTATTTCTTTAGTGATGAATACATACCGCTGTTTGAATACCAAGTCGCTGGTTAGTTCAGCAGTAATAGACATGGCACTATCTAAAGCCCAACACTGGATGAGCATTGCCGGTTGCTCCGCAGAGCCGTATGTTAGTTGTCCCTTCATTACAGTACCAAAACCTGGATAATTTAACTCAATCAACTTGTTTATCACCTAAATGGTATTTTATATTAGAAAATAGGAACATGGTAGCGTTAATATTCAACACTGTTACGTCAGTGTCTGCATAAGCCGAAGCATTGAACTTTAACAACTGTGTTTTATCGGTAGGTAATTGTTATAAATCTCGGTTTTCGAAGTGTATGCGGATTTCCGAATTTACATAGGTGTAAGATTCAATGGAGAAATTGTACGCCAAAGCTTCGTTGATTTTTTAAGTAGTTTTCTATTACACTCATTTTCTGGGTTGTTATAATTTGATGAAAGCTTCGTTACTAGACGAAAACCAGTTTGTATTTTATTATTATCTTTAAATTTTTTTAAATCTCAAATGAAGTTTCACTGTGAGCATCTTCCCATTCAATTCTAATGATTTGAGAAGTAAGCTGGACTCTTATATTTCTGATTAATTTTTTAGCAACTGGGAGGTAAATTAAATTATGAGGAGACTCGATGATTTTAAAACTGGGAGATGAATTTGGATAAAATGAATATACAGTGGGTTGGGTGTCACTGTTTAGGTAAGAAATGCCTATGATATCAACATAAACAAAAAAAACTTTTTCACGCTCATAATGTCGATGTCATTTTGACTTTCTTGACTTCTCATGAAGTTGCCTAAGTCAAATCTCAAGAACTGAGCCAGGCTCTTATGACCCAAAAAGAATATGCCATAGTTCAGATAGGTAATCATCAAGTGTTCTTAAAATGTTTAGACTCGAAAAATTAGAACTGGCTTCCTTGCCATTTCCATTTCCATCTCCATTTCCATCTATCACTGATTTGAGCAATTTATTTAAATCCTCGACCTCGTATGCCCTGGGAGTGACTATCACTTTATACCAAGAGACTCCAGCATCTGTTGTGCAATTAATTTCTTTATTTTTTGAGGCAATGTAATTGTTTCGCTGTTATACATGTTTAAATTAAGCAGAGCCAGCTCGTAACGTTTTTAGAGTCTAAATTAATGGGAGTGTTTAGATTAATTCTCAAGTGAGAGTTTTTGCCGGGAAGAATAATAGAACAGGAATTCATTTTGTTGTCATTTTTTAAAGCGATACATTTGGAAACAAAAAAATTAACTATATTACAAAAGAGCGATCGGAAAGAAATCAAGAAGTTATATTTTGAAAATAGGAAACATCGTACTTATGGCTTAAGTCGAAAGCTGCGATCTTTTTTTGCTTCTCTAACAAAAAATAAAAGCAAGATTTCTTGCTGTCTACTCTTTTGTACAACTTTTTGGAAAATACTCCACCGAAATGGTCCACAATCACGTATGCAAAACTGCAAGCTTGGTGTATGAAGATAACTCTTGAGTATGTATCGTTTCACAACCAGAGACTGGATATAGCATCGTTTTAAAATCCACGTATACTAAGTTCAACCTTTTGAGCTCGTTGTTGGTTTATTCTTTAATGGGATAACATTATTGTTGGGAAGTCAGGTCTTTTGATATGGACGTCCTTTGAGGAAGGAAATGAAAGACATGTAAGCAAGGTCTACAAAAAAACTTCAAGCCATTTTTTGGGTTGAAACTTGCAATTAATTTGTCGAAGTCTTTTATCGTTACGTAGTTTCCATTGAGAAGAAGCAAGTCAATGTTATGCTTACTTTCAACTAAGGAACTCATGCGATAAATGAAGGTTCATCACCCTCGACACCAAAAACAGATACCGAAATGTTGTTGGCTTTTTCGAATGGAATGGGGTATTTATCCAACATGCCAACAATGAAGTATCCCAGTCATGTTGCAAACATGGTATGCTAGCCAACACAGATCACACAAAACCTCTATCATCCTGACTACCCACGTTGACCAGTACATCGGGGCCTATTTTCAGCTTGTTGGGAGTGGCACATAACCTTTTCCGGCAAATGGCCTACTGGTTCCAACGCATAGTTTGGCACACACACAGTGCTTGGCAACCCGGCGACCTATTCCTACTGAAAACTGTCCAATACTATCATGTAGAACTTTGGTTGACATTTCCGAGATAACCTCCTGCACCCCAGTCTGATCATGTAGCAATTGAAATGAGCTTTTATAGTTTTCAAATTATCCGTCGTTTTTTCAAACAAAATGCATATTCCAATATGAGACATTACATTCACCATAAGATGTTGGCATTGCTCTCAAATTCCGCTAGAAAGTAAAAAATCAGCTTTTGAAAGCATCACGTGCGAGATCATACCCTCTTAAATACAAACAGAATGGCATCATCTAGAGTCTAGTATCGTCAGTCACCCTTTCGAGTTTTTCAAATCTTGAATCATGCAATACAAGGCCCAGTCAACTAGAGATCTAACGTTATTTACTATGAGGTTGAAATTTGCCGGCATATGAGCAATTATTCCTTTCTTCAACATAGCCTTGAGTTTAAGAAAAGACAATTTAAGTCTTATTTTTGGCGACTTTATAATTTCTGTTCTACGTTGTTTTACACCTCGTCACACTTGTGCCGTTTACACCCAAGACTGTCCGAGTCTTACCGCACGATTTGCAGGTTACGTTATATTTTCCTTTCTGGTGCCTTTCGTGCCTCCATTTATATCTCTTGTTCTCTAACTTCTTATCGCAGTACTGGCAAAGAAAAATCTCCTTGTCAAACATTAGTCATAATTTCTTCGTCAACAACTATCTTTTTTTTATGTTCCAGTGACAAAACTATCACTTTGTTCATTGGAAGAACATTCGACAAATGTAAAATCTTGGTATGAACCATAGTTTTTTCAAAATCGGGGAAATCTTGCAACAGGCTTTGCAGTAATATACAGTATACTCCCAAGCTTGATTTTTTTCAGGCTTAATTATTTATCCATCGCATCGTTCCTCTTGTACCAAAATTCATTGTAGGCAGAAATGAGTCATCCACAATCGTGACAATCTTATGCAGATGATTTTCCACCTCTTCTTGTGAGAAAAACGCAACGAAGCTTAGAAACTTGGTCAGAAACTCCCAGAAAAGTTAAGAATTCTAAAACCACATAGGATACGTACAGTGACCAGAAATGCATCATAGGACACAAACCACTTCTTCTCTCACCACAATTTATGTTCACAATCATCAATAGATCATTGAAGTTCAACGGTTGTCCCTTAGAATTCCACAGGAAATTATGCAGACAGTATAAATTTAATTTGATCTAACACACAGAGGTTTAAACTGAACAATCTTCGGCTGAGTTGAGACGCAATGCACGGGACACAAAAGCCCATCAGCATTTGGAGTTTGTAGTTTGTAGTTTGTTGTTTGGAGTTTGTAAGGACACTTGTTTGCGTACCACACACCAAGGAAACAAAATGGAACACGCATAAAGTCAGGAATAAACCAGCCATGACCAAAGGCTCTGCAGCAGGGCGTCTCACTTTGTTCTCAAAGGTCTTGTGTTCAATTCCCACTCAGGTCCTCTGACATTTAAGTTCAAAAAACAATGACATAGGTTGCATCTGAATTATTTATAACTTGTAACCGCTCTTTTGTGAATTTCGTTGTTACAAACTATTATTTCAAAACGACCTATTGTTCTAATTTTCCCATTGTCTACTGTGAAAACTATTCTGTACAAGTAGGAGGAATAATTATTTTTTTAAAGCATTCTTAGTCATTGGTTCACCATTGTTGAAATTATAGTTTAATATTGGGAGGAATGGTTAGGAAGTACAGGGTGAACCAAATTATGTACCCATTGTTGTTTGAAAGCAACAATGACCACAATGGTAACAATGTTCATTCTAGAATAAAACGTTTGATATGGGAGGTGGTATCGATACACCCTGTATAACTATTTTTTAAAAGAAAGAGGTATAAGTAGGAGTGCGTGAAAGGACTGTAAAGCAAAAGTTATATTTGTGATTATTTATAGGACTAGTAGCAACTATGCCAAAAAGGCTAAGCTAATTATTTTCTTTCGTATTATTGTGTGGTGCCTTATGTCATCTGAAGCAAACAAATGATGGTACCAACTCGATTTTGGACATTTTAGACTTTTTAGTAGAAGAAAGGAGTCTAGTAAGGGAATGTTATAATCCCGGGATTCCAACCAAAAAAACAATCAATCATCGCCGGCAGCCATGTAAATGTCCTTAATAATCCAGAATCAATCCCATAACTCTTGAAATGGGCTGGTAGTCACTCATACCACATTTGCTGGTACCAACTAGCTTTACTTCTTCAGGTAACTAGGCTGAGCTATGCCACTGCTCGTTTCCAACAACCATTAAGTAAACCTCTAAGAGGACTATATGGCTTCCAACAGCAGAGAACTTCTCTGCAACAGAGCATTAATAAATGTGTATTCCTTTGGCCCTGTGGTTCCCAGCGAAATCAACGTTAAGGAAAAAAATAATAGTTTTTCATTCACGTTCCCTACCCAAAATATAATTTCGATATTCTAGTTTTGCAGAAATCAGTAAAACAGCACACCGTGATGGGAAAACAACCACCAGTATAGAAAGGAATAAGCAATGCCCATTCTTTACAGAGGTGCATGTTATTATTTTTATATAACTAGGAAACAGGCTTTGGGCCTATTGTAGGCGGAGCAAAGAAAAATTTATTTTAAATTTGTATTTCCTCTCATTATAATATTCATTCGGCTACAGTTGAGCTGAAGCTTTTTGCTGGTGTTTTTTTTTTCATTTTAGCTAGGCTACGTTTCATATTAATTTTAAAATACTTTCGTTTGCACCCATATTTAGTATACGTTTCGTTGTTTGCAGCCTCTTTGCGCCGTCGCCGCCGTTGTAAAATACAACGTTAGCCACCGTGGTTAAGTTGGCAAAGAACGTGCCGCCATGGTTAAGCTGGCAAAGAACGTGCCACCGTCAATAATGCTTACATTGTTTATATTTATTGCAGAGTATCTTTCCTAGATTTACAATATTAACAATAAAGCATTTAATTGCAAGCTAAACAATCACCATCTTGCGGGTTCTGTCGGGCACTTCATGGGGTGCCGATCGCGCTGTCATGTTGCGCCTCTACAGAGCCCTTGTCCGCAGCAAACTTGATTATGCGTGCATGGTGTATGGTTCGGCTAGTGACTCGACTCTCCAGATGTTGGACACTGTGCATCACAGTCGCCTGCGTGTGGCGACTGGGGCATTTCGAACTTCTCCAGTGGTCAGCCTCTATGCTGAGGCCTCGGAGCCACCTTTGGCCATTCGTCGGCGA
>JAHWFP010221101.1:0-13640 GCA_023313725.1 Lithobius niger
CACAACGCACAGCATTAATGATTATTTCCAAGTTACTAGGGTTAATAGGAGACTTGCCGGGGAAGAGGAACCGTTCCCGGGTCAACCACGTTAGGCTTATCAATATGCTTTAACACCAGAATGTTTCGCAATCGTCTCATCCGACAAAAAAAATCACTGGTGCACGCAAATCTGTACTTAACTCTTCAAGTCTTCGATCGAGAAGCATTTTCGAGCTAGTCAAAGAAGAAACTGATTTGTGCAGGCAACGAAATTTTTTTTTTATTAACAGTTTTTCCGTCATGGCGTTCCCAAATCCCACAAACAGATTTGGTAAAATTACACGGCCTACACTTCCTACACGCAGGATGTTCATCACGGGGTGTTTTCTGGCAAGTACAGGGAGGGAAGTCTCCTAATTCCAGCAACGAACGAAGCTTCCCGGTGTCCATTGTCAGTTAGTTCGGGAGGAAGTGGTGAACCACGAGAAAAGCAAGACACATGTTCCTAACTTCCTATGCATGCGACTGGTACGAACACCCGAAACGAAGAGATTTAAAGATGGCTGACGTTTCCTCATAAAAGGCTACGACACCAGCGCCCCTGGCGGTAGAAACGCTAACCTCATTACATTGCTGGTTTTAAACTATTAGGGGTTTAAAAATTTGAGTAAGAAAAGCAAATCGAGACGATTTTAGCACATACTGAAGGTTAGAATTTTGCAGATAGTAAGAACCAATTTTCACGACCGAGATGAGGTGGAGGAGATTCCTTATCAAGCTCGAGGGGTTTGCCTTTCCCGAGAAGAATGCAGCCATTGCGTAAAACTTTGGTTAAAAGCGTGGTTGATTGGCCGACAACTGGGCGTTGTTTAAAGTTGCGATCCCGAAGGCCAAAACTAAAGCCTATACTGCAGGTAGGCCACGATTAATTGTTGGTGCTTGATCCGAAGAATTTGGCTTGTAAAGAAAACAATCCGGAACCGTATCCTCAACGGTTTTTAGAAGTTCCGAAAGAGGAATAGTGAAGGGTCTTCGTCCCCTCATGGAACATCCAGAACATCTGGAGTCCTTATCGTTTGGATACACGCAAGCCATAGCATTTCGTTGAAGGGTTGATGCCGAAACAAGGTCGCTTTCGTTGTCCCTAGGAGGTGGACGTTGGTACGTTGGTGGACTCGAAGGTGGAGCTGAAGGCTGACGAAAGCAGAACTTCTCCAGGGACGATTGATGCTTCTTCGTTGAGGGAGGTGGCGAAACAGAGTGTGTGCGGTTGGCATCACTAGTTGTGGCCGCAACCCAGTCGTTCGTGATGGGACTGCTTAGCAGAGGGGGTGGCTTAAGCTGGAGGTTCGATATGCTTCCGTTTATAATGGAAATCTTGGATAGCACGATCCATTAAACGATTTTATTTCGCTATGCGAAAGCGAGCGCGCTTAAGCTTAAAGTAGGTCTCTTTCGCAGATCGAACAATATTCTGGAGAGAAATTAGATTATCACAGGATGGTGATTCTTGAGCGCGTTGAATCGGGAAGTACGGGACGTGTTGGCCATATTGCCGATGGGAGTGGGCGGGGCAGGAGCCGTAGATTAGCTGGGCAAAAGCGACTTGGCAACACCGGTGTCTGCCGCTTGCGGGTATGCAGGAGTCGGGGCGGTCGACAAGAGGCTGATGGCAACATCAGGGCGAGTTGAAGGTGACCTGGCGGGCGAATAGGTAGTCTTCCGGGGGATATCAGTCCTTTGCTTCTTGCCATGGAGCTGCAGAGTCTTTCGGATGATAGGCGCTGACATCCTCTCTGACGTGACGTGACGTGGCGACTGAAGACATGGCGATGCGAGGATGGTCCCACGTCTGGCAACCTCGAGATGTGGCGACGAGATGTCTCAATGACCAGCGACGGAACATCTTCCATACTGTCAACCTGGCAATGGGGAGAGGCTGCATGCTCTACATAGGTGTCCTGGTAACGAGGCTGCGGCACATCCCTCTCTGGACGTTCAAAGACCTTGTGGCGCGGCGACGCTAACTTTTTGGGTTTTGCATAACTCAAGGAATGCACACGAATTAGCAAAATGTTATTGTTATGTCCAGATGACACTGAACCGTCAGAGCTAGAAACACCGGTGGACAACCTGGTCGGACGAGTATCTGCCTTTTCTTGGGCCACGCCGAAGCACAATTAGTTTTACTCTTTTCTGGCGAAAGCACACATTTTCCCTTTCTTTTTTATGCTTACGTTTAGTCAACTTGCTTGGCTTCACTGTATGAACACTTGACTCCTTCTGGAGGGCCTTGGTGAAGACCTTAGGCACGCGTCATGGGGGGCATTAGCAATGTATCAGTCGATGCTGTCGGCAACGAGGGCGATGCCATCCTGGCTGTTGGATGCAAATTCTTGATATGTGGGGACAGAATTTCCCCGAGATTGGGCTTCTTGCGACAATTGATCCACTGGAGACGAAAAATTCCCTTAGAATTGTGGTCGGACTGCTCCCGGGCAAGAGAACAAGATCAAACTATCTGGGACATGCTGTACAATTCATGCACTCACGGCCGCGAATGCACTTTTTTACTTTGCTCGTCCATTTGAGATTTCATTTCCTCACGCAAAGCAAAGTAGTCTTAATTTCGGAAACACATTTGCTTATTCAATAAAGTCTCAAAATTAGCTGAAATTGGAAGTTCATAACGTCTACAGGTCAAATAAAAGTGACAACACTTTGCGTGATGGGGGCCAGTAACAGGGTTACGGGAGGTTTCGAAGTCAATAAGGGTGGAAGGGAAAACCGAAGTGTCAACTCAAAGTTGGAGTCTTTCTTGTTATAAGAATTTTACTAGAGCTACAAACAAATCCTTTACTTAACCTGCCACCAAGGGGACTGTAACTAGAGTCAGACGAAGCGAAGCATTCCTGTTGGGGCTGCTTTTATCCGTTTTGTGCCATGTTTTACGATGCGCGTTATCTCAGCCGCTGTGTGTTGCAAGCAAACGCCACGTGGATTTTCACGAAAATTGCAAGATCTATATTTTTCTCCATACCTTCAGTTGTGAGCACACATCCAAGTTCTCATCCACAACTAATATTTTGTCGGAAAGTAAAATCATGCTAGTACCGTCTCTCGGTAGGTGCCCAACGATTAAGTAAGGAACAGGTGGCAATGGTTGCTGGGATATGATCTGAGACGTCATCGCGTGGGAGCTATGGAAGCTTAAAGCTTAGGTTTGAGCAGAAAGGCACAAAGTAAACGATTCTAGCCAATAAATAAAAGGAAGTCTTTTAGGATGGAAGTAAAAATGTAAATTTGCCGATCTCCATGAACGCCGGCTGAAATTTGTTTCTTTTGCCTAGGAAGGAAAATATACAATACCTGTCAAGTTTTCTATTATGTTCTCATGATGCTGCGTTACATCCTTGAGTTTTTTTGTTTCGTGGATCCAACCAGCTTGGGAACCCAACTGCGCATGCGCAGTCCTCCATAAAAGGAGCTTGCCACAAACAACCATCTTTTGTTCTCTCTTAATTTGTCAGAAAGTAACTCAAGAGGGGAGGAAGGGCGGGCTAAGGTATTGTATATTTTCCTAGGCAAAAGAAACAATTTCAGCCGGCCTTCATGGAAGCCGGCAAATTTACATTTCTTATTGCCGCTGGAAAATATACAATACCTATCAATTTTTGCATTGACAGCAGACCTCGTCAAAATAGGTGGCCGGTACCTTCTGAGCAAGTTCCCTAGGGTTTCAAAGCTGGCATTCCCTGGAGTTCAAGACTCCATGAGCTCGTTTAAAGTGGCACTATCACCAATTGAAATGCGAACGAAAATACTGTGATGCCATCTAGCGGCAATGATATTGTTAATCCTTATAGCTTGCACCTAGGTGCACAAAAACGAACCAAATTTTCACTCAATAATTAAGGATGTGGTGGCTTATTTGTTTGGTTAAAAGAAATGCCGTTATGCATTCCTTCGCTTGGTGCAAGCAAGTGCTAGATGGTACTACATAGCGCTAGATGTTGTCGGATTTCGTCTGCTTTCAATCGGTGATAGTGCCACTTTAAGTAACTTAGTTCTGCTCAGAGGGAGAAGGAGGGAGTCGTCTATGCTTAGAGAAAGAGACAAAAAATGTGTTACCTCCTGAGAAGTGGATCCTGAAGTTGTTGGTTTCTTATTGGTTTTTGTTGTTCATTGAATGGTTGCAGTCTGTTTTTTTTTTCTTTCTGTTTTTAGAATTCTCCTTTGCTCAGAGGGAAAGGAGAGAGTCCTCTGTGCTTGGAGAAAGAAACAAAAAGTTTTTAATCTTCTTTTTGTGGTGGACCCTGGGCATTCGTTGGCGCTAACCTTTGACAAAGCTGGGATGACGATCAGTTGTGATGGTTCGGATGGTTTTCGATGTCAAGGTTCCTGAAGAGTTGCCAGGTGCGGGGATGCAGTGGGCTGGATCGGCTAACTGTGGTTGGATATCACCGCATCGGAGGCATGCTGCATAGGCTCCGAGAAAAGGCGTCTTATCAGTGAAAAGGTGAAGCAAGCAATGTTGCGTCGGTTCGTGAGGTGGTTTCAGTAGAGATTGGAGGACAATTGATTGGTCCCAATCTGGAAAAAGGCATCTGGTTGCTGGTCGTCCCATCTCAAAAGGGTTTTTTTTTTAGAGAGGGGATTCTGTTGATGTTTTGGAGGCTGGTGCTACTTGCTGCCTTGAAGACAGGGTTCAGCGGTGAGCAATGAGAGAGAAAGGTTAAGCCTTTTGACCCTTTCTTGAAGAGGTTGTTGAGGAATTTCGGCAGGTTAGGGTAATTGCGAGTTTGCACGGTTCTCAAAGCTTGCTTGCAGATTTGCTAGCTTCCTAGCGGTTGTTCGATTGCGTGCTTGCTGGTCGATTCGTTGTTTTATTGCTGGCTTCCAAGCACACCCCCTCCCCCCTTTTCCTTCGAGATGGTAAGGCGAGATCTGGAAGCGAGAGCTAGCGAAGTTGTTACCCGACGGTTGAGGTGGTGACAAGTGGGCGACCACAAGATGTTGAACGGACAGGATGGTGGTGCCATGGGAAGGTCAAGGAATTTTTCGTGAATCTAGTCACGAAAGAGGGCGGAGTTTCAGTCAGTGCGGACCGGGTGGCAGGGTAGACTCCGTTGATGGTGATGAGCGAGATTGTTGTCGCTTTCGTGGGAAAAACAACACGAAAGGAGCCGAGGGGTCTCTGATCATGTTTGAAGGCAACCCAGAAACCTGATAGTTGGAGGGTGGCAGGGACACTTCGTGGTTGGTCACGAAAGAAGGTGAGGTCAGTTGAAGGCCTGCAGTGTGATTGTCTGCAAGAAGAAGACCAAAAGCTTTCGTGGAATTAAATACAAAAAGAAGCGAGGTGTCTGAGACGGCATCTCGAGGCAACCCACAAACCCGGTGGTCGATCGGTGAAAAGTAAGTTCCAGGAGCTTTCGTGAAAGGTCTGGACAAAGCGTGGAGTTTCTTTTGTCTGATTGACCAGGAGAGAAACCAGGATGGTGCTGCGGTTGCAGACGAGCTTCAGAAAGACGAAAATTCAGTCGTCGAGCGCAAATGTTGGTGGAGTGTGTGGGTGGGTCCTGGGAAGCACGGGAAGGGAGCCACGATGATTTGTCCGAAAATCCGAAAACCCATGGCCGGTCATGCCGAGGTGATTGGCTTGTGACGAGGTGAAGCGCCCCCAGAAAAAACAACAGGGAGGGAGCCACGATGTGTCCGGAAGAGACGAAAGCGCCAAAGGGTTCGGTCACAGGGCACGGAAGACGGAAGTGAGGTGACACGGTGGCGCATACTGGCTGAGTTGGAGACAGACCAAACGAAAGCACGCTGATCGTTTGGATGGGCCAACCTTGGGAAACAACAGGGAAGGGGACACGATGGTTTTATCCAGTTCGGTGCGAGATCGTTAGTGAACGAAAGAACGACCAATGGCAAACGAAAGCGTTAATCATATTTAACTTACTCATGGAGGCTCCGAGTTGGAGATTGACTAAACGAAAGCTCGGCGATCATTTGGGTGGGTCAACCCTGGGAAAACGACAGGGAAGGAGCCACGATGATTTCACCTGGTTTCATTCAGTTCGGTGCGAGGTCGGTAGTTAACGAAAGAATGACTAATGGCTTGTGCAGATAACTTTAGTCACAGAAGCAATCAGCACAGAGTTGAAGCAAACGAAAGCGTTAGCAATCATATTTGACTTACTCATGGAGGCCGAGCTGGAGATTGACCAAACGAAAGCTCGGCGATCATGTGGGTGGGTCAACCATGGGAAAACGACAGGGAAGGAGCCAAGATGGTTTCATTAAGATGGTTTCAAGATGGTCGACACAGGCGGGATTCAGAAAGACGTCTTGGAGGGGGCCGCAGGATGGTTTTTTTTTATGTTATTGTGCACTTTTTTCTTCATTTAAAAACGCATTTTTTCAAAAATTTCGGCCATTTTTCCGTGCATATTTACCTTGGATGGGGCCGCAAGCCCCCTCGGCCCCTCCTTTGGATCTGCCCTTGGGTTGATGAAAGGACGACCAATGGTTTGCGCAGGTGACTTTAGTCACAGAAGCAATCAGCGACGAGGGGTGATGCAAATGAAAGCGTTAGCAATCGTGTTTGACTTAATTACAGAGGCTGATGCAAGTGTTGGTTGATCAGGAGCAGGGCCGGCATGGATGCTTGGTGAAGACTAATATCGAGGTTGAGAGTCGACGAGACATAAGGGTGGCGTAGAATGTGGATTGACCTTGGGAGTCAACGGGGAGGGAGCCACGGAGACTTTTTCACTTCTGCAGCGAAACGGCCAAGTTCGTAATATGGGCATTAGCAGTCAACAGTTGCTCTGTCGTGATGAAGTAACTTGCTTCAACCTCGAGGCTGAGATGGGTGGCGTCTTTCGTGTTGGAGCCGACGGGTTGAAGGCCTGGACGGCAAACAGCAGATGATGACAAATGGCCGCACCCAATCAAGAGGGCTAAGCGTTATGCCGCTCACTGGGAGAAGGGTGGATCGACTCTGGGAGACACAGGGAGGGAGCCACGGAGACTTGTCCACTTCACGGTGTTTGTCTGTTAAACCACCAAATCCAAGCGTGGTGGTAATGGCAGTGGCTGATGAGGTCTTGCTCCAAAGTCATCGCAAGGGTGAGAGGCGGCCACATGAGTGGCGGCCGTCTGCCATTCTTGCATCTTCCCCATGTCTTGTGGGCGAGAGGGGTCAGTGGTTGTGTGTCTTGTTGTTTCCCTTTCCAAGTGTGCTTGTGTCAACCCAAATGACAAGGCGAAAGGCTCAGGTTGTCTTCTCCGAGTCGAGGGGCGGAGGGGGAGGAGGCTGAGTGACAATTTCATCGTGGAGCCAACCTCAATTGCGGTGGTGAATTTCGAGGCAAGCCAACTGAAGAGCCTTGATTGCTTCAGTCTTCAGCTTCAGAAAATTTTTATTAGTTATTTTTTTTAAATAAATACATTTTTCAATTTCTTGAAAATATTTTTTTTTATTAAAGTTTTTTATGCGCAAAGACTTCTAGTCAGTCTGAAAATTCAGTGTTGAAATGTAAAATTGAAATGGCATGAAAGTGATGGTTAATGACCAACGGCTACAATAAGCTTGCTGCCGATCAGGGAGACGTTAGTCGAGCCGCGTTGTAGCCACGAAAACTAGAATTCAAGATGGCGGCACGAAAGCTCTTGATTCGATTCAACTGCAGGTAGCCGACTTCATTCGTGACAAGGATTACACGAGCCAGACGAAAGCGTTAGCAATCTTGTTTGACTTAATCATGACTTGCATAGGTGATGAAAAGTCACAGCAGCAATCAGCGGCGAGAGAGTGATGCAAACGAAAGCGTTAGCAGTCGTGTACGACTTATTCACCGAGGTTGATAGAAAAGGTGATGGGTAGAAGCCAACGAAAATGTAGCGATCGGCAGGGTTTTTGCCAATAAAAAATGGACGGTAGGTAGAATCCGTGGTCGGCAGATTGGGAAGACAAGTGGAAGTGCGAATGGTGAGCAGCCAAGAGAGCTTTCGTGAAGTGGAGACTACGAAACTTCAGCAGGAAAATCAGGACCAAGGGAAGTGCAAGTCGACTGTTCATGGGCCATCGTGACGGCCAACAGTTGCATTGCGGGTGAGGACGGCAAGGGCTCAACATGTGTCGACGAAGCAGCTTGATCGAAGTTGGCAGGAGGTAGACGAGCATTAGCGAAAGCTCAATCGTCTTGTGCGGAGGCGCCAGCTGGTGACAAGACACGGGCAAGCAATGGGAAAGTAAAATCTTTCGCGAAGTAGCACGGTAGGCAGACCGGACTGGGCAGAGGCAGCGAACGACTCAGCGGTGGAAATTGATCGGGATGAAGAGGAGCAAGCGGCGGAAGACGAGGAGTTAACCCTGCTTGCAACGGAGGATGGTCGACCAAACGAATAGACGGTCATCGGCAAATCACATGGCCAGGAGCGTAAGGGTTGTCTAATAATAATATGCATTAGTTTTGGAAAAGGACGAACGCAAAAGAGAGCTCGACCGCAAGATGGTACCCTTGAGAACAAAAGATGTGTGGCTTTCACGGCAAGTTCCTTTTATGGAGGACTGCACGCATGCGCAGTTGGGTTCCCAAGCTGGTTGGATCCACGAAACTAAAAAACTAAAGGATGTAACGCAGCATCATGAGAACATAATGCAAAAATTGACAGGTATAGTCTATTTTCCTGCGGCAATAAGAAATGTATTTGTAAGGTAATAAAACAAACTTGGGAGTTTATTTTTTAAATTTTTAAATATAAAATCATTAATAAATCACAGCCGGGAAAAGGGAGGAGGGGGAGGAGTACGAGGACCATTCTGTGTCTAACTTAATTTTGAAGCTTTTTAATTAACATATTTTAGCTGCCTGTAACACAAAGATATTTAGGCTGGGACGAGGTCGGTCCATCATTGGTAACAATACATGTATGCGACGCCGAAGAGTATTACGAAAAACATACATATTAACCCTTTAGGGAAGGGTGCGCCCAAATGTGCCCGCGGTATAATTATCTTTTTTAATAAATAGCTTTTCTACTGGTTAAATCAAAAACTTCCAAGCTACTTCCAGTTAAACTAAAAAATGGAATACGAGACCAGTTCATTAAGGAAAAAAATTATGCAGGTTCATTATCTTACTTCAAGTGGGAGGGAAGTAAGGATTTTTTTTCTGCAAGTAAGTTCTAAATCCTTATTTGTAAAGCACAAATGCAGTCCTTAAGGGGCTAAATGTATTTCTATAAACGTGGATCACGTGAACCACATTTACAACTTACTTCTAACAATTTTGATGCCCTGATAACGGACCCAGCATCTACAATCTCTGTCGTGTCCAAGTTGTCGACAACTGAAGCTACCAAAAAAAAAATAATAAAAGGTTTAAAAAGTGCAAGATTTACAAGCTGCACTTTGTGTTCTTTACATACACTTACTAATAAAGACTCAAGTACAAGGCGTAAAAATGTAAACTGTATTTCCTTACCCCTGTATTTGGCATTTCCTAGGTGAAGCAATGCTCCTAAAACCTTAAATACTTCCCAGATTTCCTTATCAGTGAATAGTAACACTTTCATGGCAGAACGAATGTCCGCAAATTCTGCAGCATCATTTCTACCTTCACAAATAATATTCCTTCCCTGAAAATAAAATGTTTGCGTACTTTGAGACAAACCTTAAAATTAATAAAAAAGGAAATAGTTTCAGTCAAAGGATAATACAGTCACTTGCCTGATTTAAGTAGTGATACTGGGATGCATCATGCAACTCTAGTCGATTCTTTTCATCCTTGGTCATTCCAGCAAGCATACAATAAAATATGTGGTAATTCCTTTCATCAGCGGCCTACAAGCAACACAACTTCTCTATATTTACAATACAAGTGAAACTACACTAGTAATAGCTCGTTTCACAGCTCTGGCTCTACCAGACAGTTAACTGTTTGCACAAAGAGTTTAAAACAGGGCTCAATATATTATTAAAATAAACAGTAATCAGTTCCGATTCACAATCATCTTATAACAGTGGACATTTTTCATCTATAAAGAGCACACAAAAAGTCAAATCCCTTCCTATTTACAATAAATATGTTTGAAGTTTTCTTTTAGTTTAAATGTTATTTGCGAAAGTAAAATAGAAAATACCAAAACTGACGAAAAGTGCACTTTTACCTCGGAAGAATTTGTGGATTTGGCCATTGAGGAAGTGATTTTTCATTACAAGTGATTACAAGTGATTTTTCATTAAATTTTACATCAACGGCATGAATTTAAATCTTAAAAAAAACATTCACTAAAATCATTGTTCTCAAATCATTGTTCAGAAAAATCACTATACCACAAATACCGGACATTTTAATGTCCACTTGAATTTTCGGTGAAAATATGGTCGTTCACAATCATCAGAAGCTTAACTACATTAACAAAAACGGACACATTACAACGCACAAACAGCCAACTTGAAAAACTGCGTCCTTAAGCCTAACCACTCAGTACGCGACCACTGATCTCTACAATCACACATTAAGACCCAGCTCTAGTCTCTACTGTCTGTCAAAAACGGCACTAAGAAATGGGTGAACAATTCGGTCGATGTTGCAATATGCAGGGCTTGCAATGTTCATCATGGGGACCATCTTCTGGAAATGTTTAATAGCCATAGACTCGAGGGCTCTCAGATGAGCGTCCCCAAGGGTATTGGAACTCAACATAATTGAAGCATCCTCCCAAGCAATTTGATGACGGTTCTTCACACAGTGCCTTGTAATACCATTGCGCCGGTCGCCATTACGTGTGTCACAAAGGTGTTCCTGGAGTCTCTCAACCAGCTTTCGATGAGTTTCGTCAACATACACAGCTTCACATGTCCCACAGGGGACGCAATACACAACTCCTTGTCTATTGAGCAGGATGGATGGGGAAAATGTAAGGGGCTTTCGATGAAGTGGCACAAGACGGGGGAGAGGAGGACCAGGAATGCAACGTGTTTTGCTGTGCGTGCCATAATGGTGGGGAGCAGCAGGTGGTTGAGGGGGAGCGACCAAGAGGGAGTTTAGGGAAGTGGGGGCTGAGGGGAAAGCACTCGTGGAACAACACGACCTCTCAGATGTTTTTTTAAGTTCCTTGGGAATCGATGCCTACATTTCACACCGTGCTGTTCAAGAACTCTGCTAACAACCTCACTACGCCCTGGAGGAAAGTCACCACCTCTCTAGGTCCATCAAGTGAGTTCGATCACGTTCAGGAACAATCTTGGGTCTACCCTGGTGTCGTTTAGCTCTCCTCGTAACAACATTAAGCCAAAAAGCTGGATACCCTAACAGGAGCAACATCGTCCTCGCTTTCACAAGGTATTCATCAGCTATCTCCAACGAAGACGAATGCCTAGCAATCCTGTTCATTTCATTTGTCACGATGGCTCGAATTTGAGACCGTGGGTGGCAAGAGTGAAATAGGATCCCTCTTCCACAATGTGTGGGCTTATAAGGTTCGAAGAAAATGTGTTGACCTCGTCTGCTCAACTTGACATCAAGGAAAGGGATGGAACCATTCAGCCCTTCCTCGAATGTGAATTGGATACCTGGCTTCCAGGAGTTCAAGTCGTGAGCACTAACGGAATCGAGCTTCGCGCAGCTATCGTGATGGTGTTGCAAGGCACAGTGTGAAGAATCATCATCAAATTGGTTGGGAGGATGCTTCAATTCTGTTGAGTTCCAAAACCCTTGGGGACACTCATCTGAGAGCCCTCGAGTCTATGGCTATTAAACATTTCCAGAAGAATATGGTCCCCATGATGAACATTGCAAGCCCTGCCTATTGCAACATCAAACAAATTGTTCACCCATTTCTTAGCGCCGTTTTTGACAGACAGCAGTTTTTCAAGTTGGCTGTTTGTGCGTCGTAATGTGACTTTTTGTTAATGTAGTTAAGCTTCTGATAATGGTGAACGACCCTATTTTCACCGAAAATTCAAGTGGACATTAAAATAGTCCGGTATTTGCGGTAAAGTGTGATTTTTCTGAAATGTTTATAAAGTGGTACAGTAATCGCTGCTTGTCGGTTTTTACCGCAGTTTAACAAGACTGTGCCGGCATGAACATCAGAAAATCAGTTTATGTTAATAGCAATGTAATGTTTTATTCATACATGTATGCCAACTCGAGAACAAAAATTTAAAAATATTGAACTGTCACTTATTTACTTTAATAACACAGGTGCAATGTTATTTATAACACAACTGCATAAATAGAATTTTAAAAATAAAATACTGTTGTATGCTACACCCACTACCATCAAATCTGTCCACAAAAATCACCTGGCCAACAATCCTGGATTTTTCAAGCAAGTATTGTTCAATCCGAGCACCTTCTATTACACCCTGATGGTTGAAGTGGATGTCGATGTACTTCCCAAACCGGCTGGAGTTATCATTACGGATGGTCTTGGCATTGCCAAAGGCTACAATATATCAGCAGCAAAAGAACGGGAAAAAAAAGCAAACAAAAAATGTAATAAGGAACTACCAACTGGTGATCAGCAAAGCAAAATGCCCAGAACCTCGAGAATGCTGTAGCCAGAAGGCAAAAAGAAAAACATAAAAGAGTAGATAAATGAAAAAGAAAGGAAAAAAATACCAAAAGTAGTAAATAACATTCTTGACACCGACACTTCAGAGGGGGAAAAAGACTAAAATTGCAGTACCCGAACCTGCTTAATTTTAGTTTTTATTGCCTAACCGAAAATATAAATTACCTGTTTTAATAGCAGTCCCCCCCTTTTGAGCTTATTTTCCCCCAGAGTCTTGAAAGTTGTCTTCCCTGCAGGGCTCGCACGATACTGCGTATGCGTGGGCCTAGGTCAGCTTATATAAGCTCCAGTGCAGCCTTCCGTTGGCATCATTTATTATTATTATTATTTATTTCACAATCGTACCATAAAGTGATCCATACATATATCAACAAATGTAGGTTTAACTGGCCTAAGCCATACAAATAGTCTGACAATTGGCAAACCCAGCCAAAGTTAACAAAAAAACAAAACGGTGTTAGCCGTCAACTATATTACACATACAACAGGGAATGCCACACATTCATGGTACTCCCTCTTTGACTAGCAAAGTGAGTAATCGTGTGTACAAGAGTGTTGGTGGACGCCAGCACCCCTGAGCGGAAGCCCCAAACTGTCTTCCTTCTGATAGCAGTAGCCGACAAAAGATTGTTCTCCACCAGCAGTTGACTGGCGCTTGACCATGCTGGCCGACCATGGACCCATCTCACGGCATTATTGTAGCAGACACGAAGCTTGTTCATGCTGACTTTTTTATAGTCAATCCACAAGCTGCATGTGTACAGGCTGGCACAGTAAGCTTTTAGCAGGCGGTTCTTAACAAATCTGTCACAAGTACCAAATTTAGCTGCAAGTGTGTTCCCAGCAATGCACAATGCACGACATTGCCGGCGAATGTCCACGTCATCACATAGGTCCTCACTGATGATGTGTCCCAGATACCTAGCACTTTGAACATACTTCACCAGCTTGCCAGCTAGGAAGATCTTTGGTGGGGTAAAGTTCTTCCATCCACGACCTTTGGGAACAACCACCTGGCAAACCGATTTCTCAGGGTTAAAACACAAATTCAGCTGAGCTGCA
>JAHWFP010221102.1:0-11912 GCA_023313725.1 Lithobius niger
ATTTGATCATGCTACTAATGAAATTAAATTATTAAGAATTAAGCAAGTCAGAAAAGAAAAAAATTTAAAAACAGTGACGCCGTCATACGTTCTGCCGGCCGGCCGAGTCGTATTTTGTGACGAGCCTCTGTGATCATTCGTAGCAGCTGATTCGCTTATTGGTTTGGGAGCGGCGGGGGTGGGGGTACGGGGGAGTAAACTCTCCCACCATCCTCTCTGGATTATACAGCAGGATTATATTGTCGGTGTGGGAGTGGGGGTAACGGAATAACAAGAAAGCTACAGAAGAATTAAAAACAACTGGGACAATCAATGTTGTCACAGAGAAGGTTGGGGTGGGGAGATGGTTTCTGTGTTTCCGAAGTTAGACGGAGAAAATGAGGTGTGATACTACTGAATTCCTTATGATCACCTGATACTTCTTATTTTGCTGTTGGCATCGTGACTTTTTTTTAGGGAAGGGGGCGGGGGTACAAAAAATGGCAATGAGGGACTGCTCCTGTGTTACCCCAATATTGCCTCCCTATGGGTGCCCCTTCATCCAACCCCGAGCGAGCTCTCAGCTCCACATATCTCGAAAAACAATAGTTCTTTGTTCACAAATCACCACGTAAATTACGTACCACTGTTGTTTCTAATCAGCATGGCTAGCAGGCAGTGCTTATTTATTTAGTTCGTTTGTGTACAAGAATTTTCAGAAAAATGCGGGAAGGGCTAACAATGCTTAGCTGGGGGAAAAATCAAAATATTTGCACTGCTGGCAAGATTTGATTTGATTTAATTTTTTTATTATTGCCCAGAAGAGCACCTCAAGTTATAAAGACTGAAAACTCACAACTGAGAACAATTACGGACTATAGTCAAAAAAGTAACCAAGTTACACAAAAAGATGAACCCTCACCACAAAGCCTACCATAGAGCCGACCATAGTCACAGCTGCTAATCCAAAGCTAGTCAATCACATCATGGTTAGTTAGCACACTTCAAAAAAGACCCATCGCTGTGCAAATAAGCACCGTCCTGTTGAAGCATTGGAGACATTTTCCAAAGGCAAAGAGACTGACACACAACAGTGACGGAAACAATAAGTCAAAGCCCACAGCATCACAAAGAGCAAACCGCTGTTTTCTAAAAAAAAAAAAAAAAAAAATAGGAAAACTAGGAGGAAGTGAACAACCAAATTCCCACTCTGCCGCACAAGAACATTTCAGAGACCATCAAGAGTCCCTAGTGAACAAATGGCCATTCAGATGGCAGTGGCCTGTGTACAGTCTTCACAAACATGGCGCATCCTTATGTGGTAGCCACGTCAATTTACGAGGAAAGTTTATAGACGGCTGAACCGCAAAAAGATCCTGGCTATGGTGGTCTCCCAGCAACTTCACCCATCAACTCAGGTACGAGTGACACCGCCACAGGGAATACATCCCTAACACCAAGGCTATAACGAACATCTGTGCAGTCTGGTTGAATTTTAAAGTTTTGCAAGACGGTCCACTTCTTCATTCCCCCATATTCTTGAGTGGCTCAGCATCCATATGACCTGAACCTTAGTCTCCGAACATACTGCATGATACAAGTTTCGCCTAATTTAAACCACCAGTCCGTGAGTGGCATCCAGAAGCGGTACCCGGGAGGTAAGAAGGTAACGTACAAAGCCAAACCACAATGATTTCTGTCCAACCCACAAAGATTTCTACAGCTAAGTCCAGGCCTAAATTAAGAGCCACAGAGATGGCAAGAAGCTATCCTATGAATGAACTGGGACTACCGCAACACAACGAACAAAAGGAAGTTTGAGCGCTGGCACAAAGACGGCATGACCACCCAACCAGGAATCCCGAAGAAAGGAGGCATTGAAAAAAAACTTCTAGACAGCCTGACAACGGGGTGCCCAGGTTGAAGACAACCTTGCCGACACAAGATAACACACCACGCAGCCACAGAAGCCCACACCCACAGGCCTAGGTCGCTGGTAGGCAGAGATGAAAGCCCGGAAGACCATATTTCGACAGTAGCTTGATCCCCAAACCGAATAAACCTAGAACATCCATGACACAAACTCCCAGCTTTACATAATCAAGAAGGATGCATCAAACCAAGTCTTCTTTATCGTCATTAATGTCCCTCATGGTAAGTTTCAACAACAGACCTAACTCCACGCCACACCTGCGGGGCCACCTGTTCGTCCACGTGCAGGGCTGGAACAGGAGTAAAGAGCACACAACACAGCACCGCGCCTACAGCAAAAATTAACCTTTATCTGGATTTTCTTCAGACTTCATGATACCTCGTTTGTGCACCTCCTGGCCTCTGCTACCTGGGACAGCCAAGAATCGAGCTTTACCCTAAGGTACCTTACGTCAATGGTTGATATCACACACTAGCCCCCAATTTGCAGGCTCACCCCTGAAGTTGCATGCAGCGAAAACAGCGCAAAAATTGCATAGCGGTAAACTTATACCACACGCAGTCATAGTCAAGCCCGAAATGTGAAAACCGCAGCCTGAGCAGAATCAACGAGTGCCTACAAAGATCTTTTTTTTTAACAGGGTTGGCCATTTCACCTCCCGTATTTGCCTTTTCTGAAAGGAAATGCTGGTGAGGGTTTTATTCTTTTAATTTAAAAATTTTTAAGATTGGTGGTTTCAGCTATTTATGTTGGGTGTGATACAACAGTTTCTGCTACGAATTAGTTTTATACAAACCTGATGACGGAATAGGTTGAATTCCGAAACGTTGTGCATTTTTATGTTTGTGCACTTTCTGGCTTTTGTTTTTTTTTAAATCTGCACAGGTGCTTTAAATTGTCAAATCCAAAGATCTTCCCACAAGCCACCTCACCACATAAAAGCCTGCATCATCAGATACATTGGCTTTTGAGAAAGACTAATGAGAAGAGAATTAAAAACAACACACAAACTGAATTGGACTCAGATCGCTACCTTGGGGGAGACGCCTGTGTGTGGTGCATTGGAACGAAAAGGCTTCACCCACCTTAGTCACAAACTGACTGTCATACAGTAGAACACATTGCATAGATACCAACATGCCCAGCACACCTAAGTCATTGAGGTCAGCTTGAACCCAATCAGAGGAACAGTGTCATAGGCCACCTTAATGTCTAAGGAAATTGCCAACACAATCATGTTGTTAGCCCACGCCTCACAATGCCCTGACTCTAGAAGAATGGCACCCTGCGCCTCTCTCAATCGCCGGAAGCAAAACTTTGGATCCTCCAGGAACCACGACAGTCAGTCACACACTAGTCTCTTATAACCCATTCCTAAACAAGACAGAAGTGTACCAGGATACAGCTGTCCAATCGCAAGTGAGGCCTCCACAATTTCAGGACAATGACCAAGCTAGCAACCATCCATGGAAGTTGGACTACCATTCCAGACCAGAGTTCATTCATTATAAAAAAGCCAGTAGAGATTGTACCACACCCTCAATCAGGCCTCAGAAGTCAGTGTAACTGATCCCATCAACACCAAGGGGCCCGTCCGAACACTTTGACCTACCAACACAAATTCTGTGGTACGAGTTGGGGATCATTGTTGCAAGGCACAGTTTCATCAGCCTATGGGGAGGGAGGGGGGAGGCAGCTACTTAGACACCCACGTACACAGAAGCAAAATGTTCGTTAAACGTCTCCATCAGATCTCTAGCCCTAAGGATCTGTTAACCATCCAAGTTTAGGAGCGAGGCAACACCAGGCAATCAGGTACCAGGAGCAATCAACTGGCAGATCTTCGAAACTGGCATACCCCTTGAAGTAGAGCAGCAAAGGCAACTTGTAAAGAAACTTTTTGCCACCTTCAAAGTTAACGTAGTCTCAGTCGCCACACCCACAAAGAGGTACCTGCCACCTACTAAAACGGGGAAAAGCATGTTGCCTATCGCAAACTTCACTCTTGCACCGAGCAGTCCACCACGGGGTAGGATTCCTAATAAGCCTTGCACTGCTCTTCTTATGCTGCCATGGTTGAACTAGACACCAAGAAGTCAATACAGAAGAACAACCTGGCTCCATAACCTGCATCTGCAGAAGGAAGGCACTGTCCACGGTGAGCACAAGGCTTCGAAACTATGATGGGAAAGTGCCCACTCCCTCTAAGATCATCTGCAACAATCATATTCACGGAGCTCGAGAGAGCTTGAGAGTAAATCGCCAAATCCAGCAATGACTCCTGCAGCACACCTCCGTAGCGTCTGAAGAACGTGGGAGTACCATGATTCAAAATGGCTAATTCATGGTTAACAAGAGAGGCTGCGACAACAGATCCATTACGATTTAGCCCTGCCATGCCTCAGACTGGATGGTGGGCATTCAAGTTACCCTATAGGAACAATGGCTGCGGGATGGAGCCGAGCCAGCAACCACACCCATGCTTCAATGGCCCCACCAGCCTAAGTGAACAGCACAGAGACCAAGGAGCTATGCCACCAGACCTGAAGAACAATGTTTTCCATTCTAGCTGGTGGGAAGGGGGAGGGTCCGATGAGGTACATGGTCATGAACTGCAACCAACGTCCCTACCCCACTGGGATGGGCCAAGTACGTGTAAAGCCCGAAAAGTAAACACCCTGACCATGGGACAAACGAGTCTAAAATTTAAAGTAAAATACATTAATACAAGCCACTAAACTGTCAAGTTCAACCTGGCCAGTACCACAACCGCTAACGTTCCATTCTCCCTGCCTATATGGAAAGGTCGCCCTCAAGAGACATGCTCAAGTCCACCTCAACTTCCTCATTAGCCCAAAGCCCAGACACAGAACTGCCAGCTAAGCTAACCTCCCTACCTGCAGTAGTACCCACACTAATGTGTCAAAAAGTACCAAGGCCACCAACATCATTGTGCTCATCGATAGCACTGGGGTCACCAATACCACTGGGGTCAACACTAGGGTCCGCACTTTGACAACAGGCCACATTTTGAACACTAGGGACACCAGGCAGACTGAACACATATGGTGTACTGGGAGTGCTAATTTCTGGCACCACACTGGTCAGGTCTGCTACAGACTCCAAACTAACACGAGATATAATGATATACATGAGATTTGAGATAATATAGATACACATGTGTTTCGATGAATACTAGAAACTGATTTGAGATAAAACTAGGTACGATATGAAAGACCACTGAGATATAGATGTGACGTATATGAGAGAGATCCACGAGATTTGAGGTAAATGAGACACGAGATGTGCCGTAAATGAAAAACGTGATACGAGATAAATGAGATGCACTTGACTACCTGATGAAAGAGCTAAAAGATAATGAAATAAACTGTTTACAAAACGTTTGAAATAAATTAGATCACAAGATACCCGATAAACTAGTAGTTCCGTAAACAGTGAGTAAACCTAGCTCACCCACCAACCCTTCAAGAATTTAGTTTTCGATCTTTGCCCATTACGTACATGATGAACTTGAGCCAATACGAGTTTGCTTTATGCTAAATTGAGTACCGATAGCACCTCATTTGAAGAACATTTAATTTGGAAGATTATTCATAACCAGTATGTGCTCAACTTGATGAACGATTTTGAAGAAACAAGGCAAAAACCATGTTTTGGATGCCATTTTGAACTGCCATCTTAGATTTTCAGAAAATTTGAATGGGCCTTTTTTTTTTTACAAATAATTAATTCTGCATTTTTCTGTAACCATGTTGTCTGAGAAAAAGACACCTGGCACAAGAGCCAGGAGAAGGCTTACTGCAAACCATTTTGCTGAATATACAAGTTTCAGAACCGTAGTTAACATGCTTACAAGAGAGAAAAGGACTATCTGAGTGGAGAGTCTAACAAAAAATGTTACAAAAAAATCCAGATAACATCATTAAGTACCTAAAATTGCAGTCGAGCAGATCACAAGTAGCAGCCTTCGTAGCTGTCGACTGAGTCACCCACAGCGATGATGCACCCTTCTGTGAACAGCTTTAACAAATATTTTCACTGCATCAGGAGACGCCACCTTCACTGAACTCGTCAGTGTCATCTTCTTAAGCTACTGACCGAGATAAACATTCAGAATGGCCCCGGTTGAGATGCCATCCACCCCTTAATCCTCATAAACTGATACAATGAGTTGGCTGAACTCCTTACAATCAATTTTCACAATTCCTTGACAAACGGTACTTTCCAAAAGCATGGAAGGATGCCCATATTATTCCTGTTCTAAAGGAGTGACCTACAGACTTAAAGACCAGCTTCCACACAGTTTCACTGCTGGAGGTCTAGTATCAATTTGAATTCTTTCAAATAATAATAATAATAATATGAAGTAGTTTCAGATTTTATTTGAAGCAGCAGCACGAAGTTCATATGAATTTGTATGTGCCAAGCAAAAATACGTACAACCAAAGAACAGAGAAATAAACAACATACAACACTTTAAACGTTAGAAAATGTCATGATTTAAAATCATACTTTGCTAACATAAACCAAGTAAATTTACATAGAATTAGGTACATTTCACAGATGCATTTAAAATAATAAATCATGTAATTATTGAAAGTTATGGAATTAAAAACATAAAATTAAAACGACTAAAATTATGTACAGTTAAAATCCGAGATGATGAAACTAAAACAACTTAATGTGTATATAGTAACTCAAAACGTTTAATATGGAATTTGGAAAGAAAAACACTACGTAGAAAGTGGCAAAAGCCAACATTTACAGAAATTTTCACAGACCAAGTAAATTTACATAGAGTTTGGAAAAATTCACAGACGTAGTTGAAAGAATTAAGCACGTGTCTTAAAATAAGAGACCTTATATACAATGAAAAACATGTAACTATAAATAAAACTAAACTTATATACTGTTAAAATTCGAGAGGTAATAAAATAAAACTTAACATAATGGAATGTCTAAAGTAACTCAAAACGTTTATTTCCAACTTGAACAAAACACTAGGTCGGAAATTAACAGACCCAGCATTGTACAGATTTTTTTTTTTACGATGCTACAAGAAGTTTTCAGTTTAAGATCATCTAGCAGCATATTAAAGGGATATACCTCCCAGCGCCATTTTCTCGATCCTCCACATCAAGTACGGCCCCAAAGGTCTATTTCCTTACCGTTAGTCTTTCCCTTGCTAAAAATCCTTTTTTAAATATGGCGTCTAGGAGATTTTCTGTTGAATATAATGGAACTTTATTTACTAACGACCCGTCACTAAATAATGCATTGCGCGCGTACAATAATCATGACGTTTCATCTGTGTGTGTACATCTACTAATTTTCTAATAATTACCATGAGATCTAAAATCTAATAGACTAATGCGGTAAAAATTAAAATTAATTATTCCAATAGATCACCGAACAAAATTATAAGACACTAGCCTATAAAATGATAAATTGTGATTTTAAAATACGAGAATCACTCCGGTTTGTGACGACACAATCAATTGAGACAGTAGCTACGTTTTCGTTGCGAGGAACGAAGCTACCGTCTCAGTTGACCTTTGCTGTGGTAAATACGCGGATGTGATCGTCGCGTGGGTGTTGTGAGACAGGCGAAAGGTTGTAAGGCAGGCGGTATGTTGCTTTAAAAGTCTTGGGAGTGGTGAATTCTCTATTTCTTTGGCCGTAGCTATTCTTATAATTAGGCACTGCAAATTTACGTTTCGTGTTTCTTAGTAATTTTGTTTTTTCTGGCTCGTGCTGTTTAAATGTTGAATAAAAATAATTTTGATCAATAATAATATAATCTCTCAAGTGTTTAAATTTGAGGATTTTATGTTTACTGTATATCTGTCTAGTTGAGTCTGTTAATTTATATCCAAACAAAACCTCAACTGTTTTATTCAGAACTTTTGTAGCCTGTCAAGATAATTTGCAGATGTGAAGCCATACACAGTCCAGCCATATCTTAAAATTGATTCAATCCAAGCGTTATAAATAAGCTTTTTGCTTTGAAAATCCAAATAGTCTCTTATACTACATAAATTTGGATTCAATTGCCAAAATCTTGCAATGTTTTCTGTATGGTAAGTAAATTTCCATCTGTTTTCAATAGTAATTCCTAGATTTTGCTGAAGTGCAAGTTGACATTTTGTGGCCATGGTCTGTGTATAGACCTTGTTTCGTGGCATTTACAAACACCTTTTCAACTAGCGCATTTTAAATCATGAATAACATAGGTTTTTCTGTTTTATCCAATGAGAAGAGTCTAGGTACATAAAATAAGTCTGTTCTTCACTTATATATAATTCATTGGAAATAAACCAATCCTTTATTGTGTCAAAATCACCTTGAAACATTTCTATCATAAATGAGTATGTATAATTAACAGATAATAAAATTATATCGTCTGCATACATAATCAGGAAAGAATTTCTAATAATTTCTTCAACATCATTCATATAAATCAAAAACAAAAGAGGGCCGAGAATGGAACCTTAAGGTACTCCATTAGCAATATTCTTTAAATCACCTATTTCGTTATTTATTTTAATACGTTTTTTAAATTATTTAAATAACTATTATTTATAATATGGTGATTTTTCCTCTTAGAACAATTTTATTTAATTTACTTGACAAAATGTTTGAATCAAATGTATCGAAAGCCTTCTGCAAGTCAATAAGAACTGCGCCAACACACGTTCCTTGAGTGCTTTAGTGACAATGTCATTTTTAATTTTGAGTGCTTCATCAGTTCCTTTCTTTTTTGAAATCCAAATTGGTTTTTACTAAGAATTTTAACATAGTTCAGAAAATTTTGAATTTTAGATGCGAAATATTTTTCGATAATTTTATTAATTGCCAACAAATTCGCATAAACCTCTTATACATTCACCAACATAACAACGAAAAAATAATTAGGGGTCATTCAAAAACAACGTGGCCGTTTTAAAGCCATTTTTAACACCCCCCCTTCCCCCCATGAGTCATCTGTGACAAGATCGTGGACCCCCTCCCCCCCAAAAAAAAAACATGTGGCTCAAAGCCACACACTCCCCTCCACATACTTAAAAAAATTACACCTTAAAATGTGTTTTCGACAAATGCGGTACCACTTCATATAAAATTTGTGTAATTGTGCTGTAACAAATTTGGTGAATTGATAGTGTTCGTCATGAGAAACCCAACAAAGTACCTCCATACTTCACTTTTGCTTTTAATAAACGCAGCTGTCTGATTCATCGTGCAAAGTATTTTCAGCAATTTTTTTGGCGCTCTGCAATGGCCGCTAGACTAAACTTCATCCAAGATTTGTAACTGAGACGGAAAGTAGAAAATTGTAACCTAATACGTCCATCATTACGTTGGTCATCGCTGCTTTGAATTATCCCAGTGAAGCACTCGACATTTTAGCCGCACACTATTTAAATTAATCTAGTACGAGTGAGGGAAACGCAGTCTTACGTTGTTGAAGATTTCTACGACAAACCGCGGTATCTTTCACTACTAAGCGAGAAATTTAGTTCGATTTACTGGGGCTGAGACGTTAAGGCTGATATACGAACAATATAAGAAGAATGTAAGGCTGAATGAGATGCTATGCGTAGAGACTCTTTTACGGTAAATCACCAATCCAATGGTGATAACGGCATTCTCTTCAATGCAATAGCCACATGGTTTACACGGAAACCCCCCTCCCCCCATTGTGGCTACTTGTTTCCAAAAGCCAACTTCCCCCCCACCCCCTGGTCGACCACGTGGTTTTTGAATGGCCCCTTATCGTACAGTAATTACATAAATAGATTTCTTGCCTGTTTTGTACATATTTGTATATATTTTTTTTACCTTATGTACCACTGATATGTGTTACATCAATGTATATCAAAGTATTTTACTATAGGCTAAATTCAAGACTTGATATTGTTGACAGTCTATTGTTTAACTTCTCAACATGGCCTTAGGGCTTAGTTGGGCAGATGACCAGGAGTGGTTAACGCTCGCTAAAACCCTTCGAACCCTTACTTGAGTAATGAGCCTCAGGTTTCTAAGGTGATGTGATAACAGGTTGAAATTAAATGATATAAAAAAAAAAAGTCGCCTCTCTTACCATATAAATTTTTCCATGTAGGTGTTCTAAGCCAATTTTCTTGCTTTCTTCTTCTTTCATGTGGTACTTTGTATTTATTTTTTAAGCAATTAAGTTTAATCGTATCATAAAAGAACATCTGTTTTATATTTAGGGCCAAAGTAGAAGCTAGGGTTTTGTAGCCAGGGTTACGAGGTGTGCAGGTGTTTAATTCTATAAATGAATTGTAATATTTTCTCAATCTATTTGTTAGACCTTCAATTACAATTTCCATCAATTTTGCATTGGTTACTACGTATAACAATGTCTTCAAATGCATGTTGTATACTGAAGTATTGGTACGAAAGTTATTTTCTCCTCACTTACGGGTGGTACTCTGAAAAAAATTTATCTTGTTAAAAATGTTCTATGTACCTTGTTATCAGGTTGACGTTTTTCAATCATTTTTGCTTTTTTCAATGTGTTAAAACTGACAGCATAAAAATGTCATCTGCGTGCATAGTTATACATAAGTCATCCAATTTTCATTATGTATGTCATTGATAAATATTAAAAAAGAGTGTTGGTCCCAAATTGATCATTGAGCCACACCATAATTGACATTATACCAAGTACTGCAAGTTTGTTCAATTTGTACGCTCCCATCTTCTAGTTGTAAGATAGCTTTAAATAAAACATAATGTTTAACAGTTTTTTTTCTGTAATACCATTGTTATAAAGTTTCGATGTAAGTTTAGTATGTTGGAAGGTATCAAATGCTTTTTATAAATCTATGAGGACTTCTCCGATATATTACATTACATTTGCCCTCATTTTAATGCTCTATTGATATTATTATTAATTGACTTAGGGCATTAAGTGTACTTTTTCCTGTCTGGCAGTAGAATTGTTTATCATATAATATGTTGTATCTCTGCAGGTAATTGGAAATTTTAAAATTTGTTTCCAAAATATTTGTTGAGAGTTTTGTTTATCACTGGTAGTAATTTCAATCTCTATGGCTAGATTTCGTTATAATAATTACTTTAATGAATATACGTATAAAAGAGCTTGTTTTTGTTTTTTCTGTTAAGTGTTCCATTAAAATTCCATCTTTTACTGTTGATTTTTTTATTTTAGCTTAGTATTTAGTTAAAAAGTATTTGTTACAGTAAGTTAAGTACTTCTTTAGTATTTTTAAAGTTTTGTTTAGTATTTCTTATATATGTCTTGTTCACTTGATGTTGTTATTGTTACAGTGTTTGTAATCGTATTTACATATGTAGCCTTTTTTAAGCAGCTATTATTTTTAAATTCCATTTTTAACAGTAGTACTTGATTATTGAAATTCGACATAACATTTTCGCTGATTTGGTTTGTTTCAGGATTTTTGAAAGCTTCTTGTTCTTGTCATAATATGGACATCAATGTTATTTTCTTTAACTTTTTTTACCTGAAATGTTGTCCATATTTTTACTGCTATTTATTTCGTTTTCTTTTATACATACATTTGCAGTAGTACTATTGTTTAGCTTCTTTTATTTTTTCCTTACTTCTATTTTCGTATTTTCATAATCGATGTTCATTTTTTTGTATTAATTTTGTCATTTTTACTGATTTTTTTTTATCAGAGTGTATTTTTATTGTTTACGAGATTTAATACATCTGTTGTCATCCACTCATTCACCATTACACTCTTAATTGTTGCAATTTTGTAGTATATTTTGTTTCTTAACGTGTGTCTGTTAACTTTGGATCTGTTAACCTTTTTAATGTATTCCAATTTTGACTGTTTAAGCATTTTATAATATTTTCGTTATTGAATCTGGAAGTATATTGTTCTTTTCCGTTTTCGTCTGTGATATTTCTTATCTCATCATTCCAAATCTAATCTCCAGTTTAATAATAATAATAATAATA
>JAHWFP010221106.1:0-11403 GCA_023313725.1 Lithobius niger
TAGAAATGCATGATTATGAATTAGTCAAAATCAGGTTACTTGAAAGGTTTGTCCAAACTAAGGAAGCCGTACAAGCCCCGTTTCGTTCACTTGAACGTGGCCCCGAACAATTGTTCCACGAACATGCGTTCGCACTCGAAACCCTATTTTCCAGATGGGTATCGTTAGCTAAAGTGAATAACAGCTACGACAAGTTGGCTAATTTAGTTATGCTTGAGCAATTCACTAAATCATGTCCTATTGCACTGCGCAAGTGGTTGCCGGACCAAATTAAACTTGGTACGTTAACTGAAGCCGCCAAACTCTGTGACGAGTTCACAAACAGAAATAAACAAATTTCTGCTGATATGGCCCTTAAAACAGGGAAAGCACAAGCTAGTGCTCCGTCGTCTAGTCAGACTTCTAAAGTCTTTTCTAAACAAAACAAACAAACTCGAAATGTATTAGCTAACCCGGTTGGGACTAATAATAGCAGTGACAGTGTAATTAGCTCTGATGCTAACACTGATAAAACCGACAATGTTAAATCTAACAACAATGTTAGAATGTGTTACGTGTGCGGCTCGGCCTCGCACCTGCGTAATCGATGCCCCGAACTTAACAAAGCTTCGGCATCCGTTAATGCATGCTTTCTCGTGGGGAAAGATGCCCTAACTATTTTAAAATCCAGCACTATAGACGCTAGCGTAGGACATTAAAGTTTTGTGCGATTCCGGGAGCTCAGTTTCAATCGTCAGTGCCAAACTGGCCAAAGGTTGGCCACGCCTAAAGCAAAAACGTAAGTGTCACACTGTCCTAAGAAGCGACATAGTGGTCTTAGAACAGGTAAACCTAGGTCTCAAATTAACGAATGGAGCAATGTTAAAAACAGTAGCTTGCGTTTCGAAGGCATCTAAGCCTATTTTCGATGTGGTTTTGGGAATCCCAGGGATTGATTTATTAAATCAAACGTGCAAACCTACTGTAAACCAGTCTCAAGATTTTGCCCCCAACGCTGCGAGTGTGTCAGCCCCCCGAACGCGTCAATCAAAAAAGCGCTCACGTAAACAGACCCCGCCCACCCCCACGGGAGTGGTCAAGTCCCAAGCGTCTCCAGACTCTCGGACGCCTAATGAACGGCAACCAATCGTCGTTCGGTCGCCAAATACCAAAGTTTTGAATGGGAGGGATCTCATTACAAATTCTTCTGGCCAGCGCCAAGCAGAGAGGGTAGAGTAAAACGGGAGTGGAAGCTCCGCCCCTTTCCTTGCTGATGCGTGTAATTGCCATAGACGTTGGCTCCCTCGTGCGGTGGCGTGAGCCAAGCTCTGCAGTAGGTGTCAGATCATATGCAGCAGTGCAGCTCTCAGCCTACAACGACGTTAAAAACTAGTCTACACATAAATTTTGCGCGGTCCGAATGTTTTTTAGCAAAACTTATTTTATTCAGCAATCCACAATATTTTTAATCTTTCGTATATTCACGTTAAAAAATAAATAAAAAATAAAAACATAAAATGTCTAAAGCAGTAAGAGCAGTAAGAACAAAAAAAAAACGACATTTGATGCAATGGTGTTTGCTTTTTTTTCTGCAATATGAAGTTAGTTTTTTTTTGCCATTTTTCTAATATTGTTAGGGGAGACCCATAAAAAGGAAAGGCCTGAAAATTTTCCAAGACCGAAGTCTTTCTATTTTTTTTTAATGCAAATAGGGACAACTTTCCTACATCTAAAATTCAGTTCCGATTCTAAGAAAATGTGTCCTTTTTTCCCAAAATGTTTACAATGAAGTTAAAAAAAAACTGCCACTTCCGTTCAGAATAGTGATGGTGCACCATAGTATAACTTTAATAATATAATTTCTTTGAAGTTCTTTGTCAAATATTTTGAACAGTAAGACCCACTTTTTCAGAACCAGAATTGTATTTTGAGAAAATTTTTCATCTTTCCTTTTAAAATTAAAAAAGTCGTTCATTTATTACGGGCCACCCTGATTTTTTAAATAATATAAATTTTTACCTGACAGAAAAATTATTTAATAATTATTAAATGGGCCTGCTTCCTTCTAAAGTAGTTTATTTTGGAATATCTCAGCCTGGAAAAAGTTAACAGGTCCTCTTTCCCAGGATGGGCCAAGGTAAATTTTGTAACCAGATGGGCTGCGATGTTTGGTTCCCGCCTCCTGCCCCCTCTATTCTTAAATTAAAAAAAAAAAGTCTATAGAACCTTTTAACCCCCCACCCCCCAGCCTAAGCTCTGAGGACTACCCGACTCACCCTGCCCCTTCTTCCCAACGCAATTGAAACCATTTTTCTTAATTTTTTTGTTGTTTCTGTGTGTGTGCTTATTTCTTTTTCTTTAGAAAAAGCACACGTACAGAAATAACCCAAAAAATTGACTTTTTTTTTCTTTTGTTCATTTTTTTTTACGTTTTTGCATGATTTTAACAATGAAAGGTCTAACATAAGTTGTATGGCAATAAAGATACTACAAAGAAGTAATTAAAGCTAACAACAACATTTGACATTTGAAAAGAGTCTTTAATTACCCCACATTGTATTATACACACATTTCACAGGTTAGAAAGGAACAAAAATGCCAGCTTTCTGCAACAAAACAGACAATATCACTAAACTTAATATATTGTAAATCAAACAACAAAGCAATTTCACCATGACAAGTAGTTTATGATTTACATTTATTTTCCTTCGTTATTTTGTTAATTGGAGCAACCAAAACAACCATTTATATTGTAATTTAAGAGCGAAAGACGTGATAGAACATTTTAGTTGAAATGTCAACTTTTCACACAATATTTCTCATTTTAGGCCTGCAGTGATACGAGCTAAACAAAACATGACATATCACCAGAAAAAAATACACATTTTCAGGAAGTTAACTATTATACAAAGTAATCAAGAATTATTTTTAAAAAAGTTTCTAATATGAACCTGACAAAATGCACAAAAATGTGTACTGGTAAAGCATTCTACCTTTTCTACATAGTGAAGTACTATACAATACGATTTACACATGGGTAATTTTAGCTGCCTTGCGATTTTTTCTTTTTTTCTGGTCTGCAAGTAGCTGGCGGTTCAAAAATTTAAGGCCATAATGAATTCGCATCCTTACAAACAAATTAACAATGGAGTTTGAAACACTTTTACAGCATTTATCCAAAATGCTTCCATTAATTGCTTGTTGTACTTGTGACAGAATTAACTGCTTGAACCTGTCCTTATGCAAATATGCATTAAATGAAGGAAAAAACTTAGCTTCCATATTCTTGCAAACTGAAAGAAAGTCTTCTGATGGTACTTTCAGGCTACCAAAATCACTCGAGGTGCTTTCAGTGTACGCTTTGAAGTAAGTGAACATCTGAGAAGGCTCAGATAAAATCTTACTACTTTCGAAAAGTAACATGCAGTTCTCATTGGTGCAATCGTGGGTACTTACACATCTACGAAGCATGTACCCTCCAATGTACAAAAGTGTGTTGTCAGTAGGCAAGCTTTCAGAACTAGCAGTCTCATCAACTGTAAGAATGGGCAGATTCTCACTTTCTACATTGATGAAAACTTTGTTAGTTTCGGTATTAGAGTTGCTAATATCGCCAAAGGTTAAAAATAACTGATCAGTATCTTCTTTGCAGTTAGAACCGGGCACGGGTTTCATAAGAGTAGTTACTAAGCTTGTTCTGAAAGCGTGCCGGAACTGTTGTGCAGTAGGGTTGTCCCTAGTACCACCACTTTGTCGGATGACACAAAAGAGATTTTCTACTGGGTCCTGATTTAGCCTTCTTGTCATGAGAAACTTAAGTTTACTTTTGTCTTTTAATTTCTCTGCACAGTTTGCACCCACAGTTTCCCACAACCCCAAAACACCTGCAATGGTTACCAGCCACCCCTTCTGAAAGTAGATATGAGCTTTAGGTGGAAGCAACACTTTCCAGTTGCTTACCCAAGTAAAACACTCATTCAAAAATTCCACTTCCTTAGAAGAGAGTGAAATAGGCTTATCATGCTTTTTTCATGTTTTAATTGCACCGCTATTCAGTGTATCAAATAGAGAATCCACTTTGTCGATAAATGCAGCTATAAAAGTGGCCTGTTGAGGTAGTGCATTTAATGAGCAATAAGCTAACATTCCTGCTGCTACACTATGGCTTAATACTTGGGCAGCCAAGTAAACTCTCATAGGAGAAAACGGCGGCAATTCAATATGTTTTGCTGTTATTTTGGGTGCCATTCTTACTGAATTTTTCATGTCTTTTTGAACAAACTCTGTTACATGCTTCCAAGAAACAATTTGGCCTTCAACTTGAAAGTCGTATTGCTTAAAGTTGTTCCTTGTACATTTCAGTAAGTGTGGAACATCAAAAAGACAAAAAATTTTCTGCGAATCAATGACAAAATAGGGTTTAGTTTCGCTCACACGTAAATGTGTGTAAAACAACTTACGGTTCTGTCCCCCTAGGTCACACACAATTGCTGTAACACATAGTCCTGCCTCCAACAATCTTTTTATGCATTCCAGCAACGTATCCCTAAGTACGTCAGCAGGCGTTGAATCGCATGCTAAAAAATAGCCAAGAGGCTGCTTCCATTTCAGTTTTAACCCTCTCACCATAAAAACTAAAGCATGATTTGCAATTTTTTGTGAAGTCCCAAAGTTGGCGTAGTCTTCCAGCCCTTCTACTTTGTCTCTAACACTATCATAGTCTAAGCCAACTTTGGTAGACATTTCATCGAAGCTGATGACACAGTACTTATCAACAATTTCAAAATCTTTCACTTTTGCTTTAAGTGGAGTAAATACACTGTCATCAAATCCACAGCGCAAATCAACTCTTTCCATGCACTTTAATAAAGTTTTTCGTGATGGCAGCAGCAGAATTCTGGAAAGAAATCTATACGTTCGTGGACTTTGTTGATAAACTAGGAGGCAAAATTGTTTGTATTCGGAAGACCACCGACGCCCATACTTGTGGAATTGCGACATCTGTAATTGCGTCTTCACTAACTGCAATGAAGGTCCACTGAGGTATTGACCGACACCTTTTATGACTTCGTCAACTGTTAACTTAATAGCAGGTTGTGGGGAAACTGCATTTCGAACAGCTTTCCTCTTTAAACGACACACTTGAACAGATAAACGATTTACCCGTTTACATAGTTTTTTCTTAGTTGGTGTTTCATTTGGCTTTGTGAAACAGCTGCTCGATGAGGAAGCTGTAAAGAAGAATGTTAGTTGTCATTAAAAAGTGGCAGTACAAAATTCATTTTTTCATATTTAGCATATTTTTATATTATTTTATATTCACTTTATATTTAGTATCACAAAATCTGTTAGAACTAGAAATTACTTTATTACACCTTCATTTAATTTATTCCCTACCGTTTTTATTACCATTTATTAGTCCAGCTAAACAAGGCAACCCCTTCCAAACTATACATGAACTAAGTCTTAGAATAAAAATAAAGTAGCAAAATAACTAATTACTATAGGAGAAATATAGCATGAGAGGATTCCGAGGAAGACCAATCCCTGACCAAGCCAAGAGAGCAAAGCACAGCGTAGTGGTCAGGGTCTTGGTCTGTAAGCCGAGAGTACTCAGATATACAATTGAGCTTTGAAACGACCCCTTGAACTTAAGGTCGTGCCCATAGATTAGCATACTATACTTGTGAAATTGTTTAATTACCTGATACGTTCGGTTGATCATCTGTGATATCTGGTTGCTCAACAATGTTCTTTGCTGATTGATCGTCTGGCACGAAGTTTGTTTTGCAGCCAATCTGACCTGAAGGCAAAAAAAAGTTAAAACATTCAATAACCAATTATGATATGACCAAGAGTCACTCATAACTGCTAATATTTATTTTTTGTGCAAAAATGATAGTGCGTGGATTTTTAATAATACTAACAATATAACATTTATCATATAAGTACAGTATTGTTATAGTACCTAATGCCGCCTTGACTGGCTTGCGTGAAGGTAATTTCCGTTTCATCTTTAGTGGCTTGGGTGGGTTTGGGACTTGGAATATTGTGGGAACAGCATTCCACTTTAACTTGTTCTTGGTTTTTTCATTCATAAATTCCGAAGGTTCAAAATGTTCTCCACACAAATAGTAGCCAGAATACAACTGAGCTGAGTCTTTTTTGCGAAGATCTTCTCTCCGTGAATTTTGGACCCATTTTAAACATCTAAAAAATAAAACATTGTGTTGAAAATTTACAGGTACAAAACTGTATGGTTTTCTTAATGCATCTTTACTTTACTTTACTTACAACTTATAACATGCACTACAGCGCCATCCAGGCTGCACGTAACAAAAATTTCTTTCATGCAAAAGAAAAGCACATGTAATGAAAAAATAAATAAATAAATAGACATTAGTTTGTAATACGCCTTTTTGGTCAAAAATTCACCTAAATCACCTATTTGTATAATAAACAATTATTTCAAACTTTTTTCTTCAAGTAAACTCAAGTTCTTATTTAAAAACTTGTTTTATTTATTTAATTAAATTAGGCCTTATATATATATATAAAATCCAGTTTGTTTTACGGAAGATCCTTAAATCAACAGATACCATTTTTATGAATTCAATAACACTGTAGATTTATCTCTAACCAGAAAGATGCTCAGGTTAAAAAATAAAAGAAAAAAGAAAGAGTTCAGTAAAGTTAGTAAGAATATTACTTCGTAAATCCTTTAATATTTTATTGCCCTAACTATTACAACTAAAGAACATTAAATAAGCTGACAACAAATGAAAAAAAATCTTTGTAATATTTTTTAAAGATATTTTTATTTTTTTGAAAGATGTTTTTAATAATATTGTTCTTTTAAATTACGTGTGTGGTAGTTTATAAGAGTAACTAACTCTACGACAATTTAATGAAACAGACAGTAAAATACATCCCTAGCATACTACAGAATGACTGTGCTCATTTCCGTTCCTCATAGCATAGTAGGCTACCAACACATTTACGATCTCGGCCCTATTTCCTCGATTATTACTTAAAAATATTCAAATCTAATAAGTAAGAAGTTAGCACATACCTTTCTTTTTCTTTTGGGAAGCGAAAAAACGACAGGTCGGGCCGTTTTCCTCGATACATGCTGCAATTTATTGCAGCGCAGAAGCTTCCACCATGTCTTCGTGTTGACGCCATGTTCCCGCCAACGCGATGGCTCACGCGGTCGCTAGGATCGCCACTTTCTATAGCGTTACCAACGAATGGGAGGAGCTTCCACTCCCGTTTTACTCTACCCTCTCTGCGCCAAGTAACACAGCAACAAGTGGAAACTGCCCATGCCACAACGATCCTCGATTGGCTACAATGTCGCCATAAGGCCAACGCACCTCCAAAGGGTAAACTGAAACGCAGTTTCTCAGATAATGATGTGAGCCGAAGTGTGTTCATGTCCAGTTGGCCAGAAATTAACGAAACCAGCTTCGCAAGTTGGCTTGTGTCACGAAGTAAATCGTCCCCTAACCTAAAAGTTAGTAAAGACAGCTTGACTGATTTTAAACTAAATTAAATCGGTATGCCAGTAGTGAAAACTTAAATGCAGTTTTTTTTCTGATCCTTTTCTACATTAGGACCCGATGTTTTGTTGTTAAACTTTTGTCTTGGATAAAAAAATGATTTTTGTGCTTGATCACCACAATTATGACTCTTTAAACTAAAATAATTGTTTTTTATAGTTGAAACTAAGGTTGTAATGCTAACCTAACCTAAAGTTAAAATGTAATTTTACCAGTAGGGAGTAAGTAAAACCTCTGAATAGGTCTCCAAACTGAACAACTAAATTGTGTAGTTTTTTTTCCCTAAAAATAGTTTTTTTTTGTGCAAGCTGGTGCAAGCCACCCAGTTTAACCCTAGTAGTGTGTAAATTTTCTACAAGTTGAGTTTTTTTCTACACTAAAAACCCGGAAACCTAACAAACTAGTTTCCCTTCAAGTTTTTTTAAACTATAGTAATTGTACGCCGCTACAAAAGTGGCTACATCTATGAACACCTAACCTAAACACCAAGTGTTTATTGCTTTAAAGTCTGCAAACTTTAAACTGCTTCGTTGAACAAACCTGGATAGTTGTGTAATGAACGCTGATACTCTCAGCAGGTATTTTGTTTAAACATTAATTTGTTAAAACACGTCATTTTCAGTACAAATTGACTGGAAATTAATTTTTATCTTTAAATTTTGTTAAGTGGTATATTGAAAGTGCAACCACAACAAAAGGAACTTTCAGCTATTTCCCGTTTCGGAACTCTACACCTAAATTTTAAGTGCCTATGTTTTACTCTTTTTGTCACTATCAACGTCTCCCTATGTGGGAGAATAGTGTCAAAGACTAACGACACTAATTAAATATTCATTAGGAGTATTCTACGGGGGTTGCAACTTGTTCCCGGTTGGCCCTTCTTAAGGTTTTTACGAAACATTTTTCCTGCAAAAAATTTGTCCGTCTCACCTCTAAGTGCAAAAGGTCAACTCTGTCGTTAAAAGGTTGTTGTGTTATTATCCATAAAACCTCCCAGTGTTGTATATTATGTTTAAGTTATGGGTACCATCTCTAAACCCTTCAGTGTAATATTTCCTATGTAAAACAAGTTGTTTGGTAACCTTAAACCACTCCAGTGGTAGTCTGTTAACTTTAAATAGAGCTGATAGTTGCGCATGCGCTTATAGTACCCTCTATTCCGATCCTTATCGCAAGCTAGGTCCTGAGGAGTGCGCCCAGGGGTTTATCTCGAGGTTTTTCCAGATAAAAAAAATAACTTTCTGTGCACGGCTGACTGGTTAGAGGATTAAATGTTGCGATTATCTCATTTGAATTAACAGCTACAAAAACCCTTAAACTGTGACTCTTTATGGTCAATTTGCGTTTTTATTTATATAAACTTTCGTTTGCTCCAATTTTCTTTGTGGCCTGTACGACTTTCCTGCAACAAGCAGTGCGGACAGCACTAAGTTAATTTTTGCAACTAGTGCCCCTTTAAACATGTAATTTTTATTTACAAAAATTTCCTGAGCCACAAAAACGTCAGTCCCCCAAAAATATAAAATGGCAATTTTTATTTGTTGTAAACAGTGTATTTTTATAACTTGTGGTGATGTATTTCACGGGAGGTGTATTCCTTGGTGCATTAATTTATGCAATTTATTTACATGGCTTGGCAGTCTGTTCTTTGGCATGTCTTGTGTGCACTGACCTTTTCTGTTATAGCACTTATTTGGAGTTCGACAGTAACCCCAAATAGAGTCCTCCGCGTGGGGGCGTGTAAACGCGGTCTCGTATCAGACGCTCGTGGTGAGGACACCTCAACACCACCGAAGAAAAAAACCTGAGGGCAGCACTCTTACCTACCAGAAGAGCATCGTCTTTATGGCGATTTCACATTAAAATGTAAATAATGTATATTTTCTTAGGCATAAAGCCGAAACACTTTCAGCTTAGTTGTGTCTTAGATGTTGCCAACACACGATATTTTTTATTTCTAACAGGTGACGACTTTGCTTATTTATGAAAAATGTCCGATGTTCAAACCAGTTTAAAATCTAACCTAAACTGCACTTAGCCCTTTAAAAACTAGCTGGAACATTTAATCTTTTTATTTGTGCACTTAATGCATTTTGGTAAATTTAACTTCTTGCCATGAACCCTACCGGAGCTCCCATGTTTATGTTTGTCTATTTTTATGGACCCAGTGTATGATTTTATGTTTATTTTTTATAGCATCTCCATCCAAACTCCGACCGTAGTGAACCTCTAAAAACGTAAACAAACTAGCTTTCCTTCGTTAAAAACATGCCTTGTATATAGCAATCCGTTTCCCAAAGTCAAATGTTTATTCTGTGCAAAACCCTTCGTCCCCCCCCCCCCCTCTTTCAATAGTTGCGATGCCTAACGTCGTAGTTTATTTTAATAGGCCTAAAAATCACGTTGTTATGAGTTGAAAACTCACTTGCACATTCAAAGCCAGGCCTCTAAGTTTCCAAGTCGGCAATTCCCTTTGTCAATTCGAATCCAGCCAACCAAAACACTACTTCAATTCCGTCAGCCAGTCAGAGCGCTCCAGCTACCCCGGTCGTCCGCGCTGTCATGGCCGACTTCCGGTAATGACAGCGCGGCCGATTTTGGTCTGTCTCTCCTCCTCCAAGCGTCCACCTCTTCCCCACTCACCCCCTCCGTCGCTCTCCTACAGGTCCGCGCTAACCCTCTACCTGCCTGCCAAGCAGAAGGCATAAAAACCCAGACGCAGTAGAGTATAGTTAGCACAGCACAGCTCAAGGATTCTCAAAGCTAGAGGTCGCTTCGCCGGTCGGGAGTGGAGATGCCGCGGTCCGATTGTTGCCATGCCGGGCAAAGGTAGTGGTTCGTATCGTACTTAGTTTAGCTTTAAAAGTTTAATTTTTGGACTTACATTCAAAATTTATAGTTTAAACTTAACTAAACCTCGTAGCTTTAGAAAGTAAATTTATGGTGCGTCAAGCCAAACGGCATTTCGGACGTTGGCGGCCGTAATTTAAGGGTTCACGGTCCCTTACTAAAAACCAGCTTTTTCATGTTTTTTTAAACGCAGTTTAAAGTAAACAAAGGACGGTTTGATCTTCGTGGGGTTTCCATTGATTAAACGCTCGGATCCACTTTATAGGTAGCCGCGGCTCTATAATTTAAGGAGTTGACTTATCAACAGCAACTCTGGGACGTTTAATGCTTTGCAGTATACACGTAGAAAAATAACTGTAAAAACAGGTCTACTATTACTAGACAGCCGAGGCTGTTCGTAATTTAGAGGGCTCTTTTGCGAAATCCCCTTGTGCCTAAGAAAATCACTTTTTCTATTTGAAAATGTTTTAACTGAACCTCGTGTTGGTTCTAGTGTTGAATTTTATTGTAAATTCCCCGTGTTATTTATAAACTAATCCAGTTGTAAATTTGCCAAATGTAATGTAAAGTGCGTTTTGATTTTTAACATGTTTGTTCAAAAATAAAACCAGGAGTTTAAAACCCAGTTGGTTTATTCGTCCGTCGTTCGCTAGAAGTAAGAAATTAAGACAATTCTCTTAAACTTAGCTTAGCTAGCCTAATTTTCCCACCTTGGTGGCAGCGTTACCGCTTATTATTACAGTTAGCCTACGTTATTAGGACATGTGTAGCTCCATTCCCTACGCCGGGACTGTAGCTGTTGTGCTTATTTGAAACAAAAAGTACCCAAAAGTAATAGTAAGAAGATCAAGTTACACCAGGCGAGCGGCGATGTTACAAGCACCTACTCCGTCGTAGCATCCGCCGTTACAAAGAGTTTGACCGAATATGTCCATTATTAAAAAAACGGCTAAATTTGCACAATCGAGGCATTTGTGCACTCAAAGAAAAAAAAATTTCTCGTTTGGCAAAA
>JAHWFP010221116.1:0-25152 GCA_023313725.1 Lithobius niger
TTTTTTTTTTTTTTTTTAGGTAACGCCTCACTGCTTGCTTGCTTCGCTTCCAGGGTACGACCGGGATTGCTCAGGTGATGCTTGGTTGTTAAATGGCTGTCTGGTTCGTAGGTTTAAGTAGTGTAAGTTTAGCTTTAGAGTGAGCGAATGGTGTAATGACCTATTAGGCTCAATAAACATAAACATAAACATAAACAAAACAACTGAAGGGAATGCGCTGATGGAGTCATCGAAGTGACTGAAGTCAGTGATTGTTAGCCAGTGTGTGCAAAAATGGGATTGAGACATCTTAAACAGACCGTGTAACCGTATGTACGTTGACAGTCCTATGAAAATTGTGATATCCACCCAAAACCAAAACTGGTAGGAAAATCACCGTGATATCCACCCAAAACCAAAACTGGTAGAAAATCACCGCCAAGTTTCCAAAAACGGTCGGCCGTTTAAGGTAGTGATATCATTCCACTAGGGAAAGGCCGCCAAGGTTAATCCTGTTAGCCAAGTTAATCGCACGGAATAATACTTTGGACGTTAAATGAAAACTTGAAGATTGCTACCGCTAGTAGCAATCTTCTAGTTTTCATTTAATTGTATTGACGAGAGTTCAGTGGTAGTTGATCGAAAAGATGTTATAGCTTGGCTAGTAAAAATGATGCTGGTTATTTGGTTCCATTAGGTTTATTGAGGTGGAGGTTGCAATTTTATGCTCGCCCGACTTACACACTGAATAACCGTTGCGGTTTTACAATGGGCGGGACTTAAAGATTACGGAAAAAGCAGTAAAAGTATTGGTGGTAAATAGATGGACTTACATAATGTTGCAGAATAATTTTGGCATAAAGATCGAAATATTGGGTAGGCAAAAAGGCGTATAAATTATGATTTCACTCCTACATGTTACAGTTTGGAGGAATTGGAATGGAATGAATAATACAAGTGGTAACCATGCATGGCAAACAAAGCATGACATGGTAAAACAAAGCATGACACCATGACTACAATGCACGTCATGGCATGTACGCGCACATTGGCCTATAATAATAGAGTCTGGACTAGACTCGAACTTCTTGGGAGCTACTCTGTAAGGACATCCGCCACAGGCCCAGGAACAGTCCACCACCCCATACCGGCGCCGAGCTGGAGCCGATGACCTTAGTCTTCAATCAAGGTGGCGTCCGCCTGGAATACCCACAAACGTCCGGCGCATCAGCACAGGATGGTGGCAGCTCAAACGCCAGTAACGGCTGCCGATACAGAAATGCCCCCGGGGTCGAAGTTTTCGGTCGCCTTCCGTGGGGGCCTTTTTAAATTGGGGAACAAGAAATAAAGGAAATAGAACCAAAATTAATACAAAATACACACTTTAGAATATATGGCCAAAAAGGGTAGAGATGTCGTTAAAAAAGCAGTGGTACGCAATAGCAACATGCGGGAAAAAGGCTTACAAACCATGCACCGATTGCGGTGTGAATACCCGGCCTCTAATATGTACAAAATTGGCGACCAACAGAAGTTTCGACACCCCAGCCGATCGGCGAAATCAAAACATGCCTATTCTACTTAGGACGAAGGGAGCATACAAATCGGCGTCTTTATGGGATTTACATGTTAGTTGTAAAGAAATCTCTCGAGTTGGCCTTTTTGGACTGGAATCTTTATATTTAAAAATTTATTCCTTGGCAAACGCCAACCGCATGGTTCGAACAAGTCGCCCATCATTCAAAGAGAACATAACAGTAACAGACCGCCAATTAAAGGGGAGAATGCACGCTAAGAAATAAAAAAGCGGTAAACCCATTATTTACAATATGTACATAAGCATTAAGTGCTGTGCTGAAAGGAGCAACACCACAACAGATTTCCGCCGCGTTGAAACAACGCAGGGTGAATAGCCCAAAAACACGGGATCCGTTACAGAAAGTAACGCGTCACGACCGTGAAAAGCTGAAATAACGCTATTGATCACGACACGTCTTGCATATACGTAAGAATCAGAAAATCAAAAATTTTAAGAATTATTCAAACCGTAATTTTAGTTTTGAGTCAAACAAACCTAAAGATCAACAAACAAGCAAGCAAGAATGGTGGAGCAAGGTGAATTTTTCCCGCCAAGAGACAAGTGGTCTCAGGACCACATAAATACCGACCAACTTAAACTATGCAAGATTGGTAACCTACGGTTTGCAACAATGGTCTAAGTTGGCTACAAACGAATATTATGGCCAAAACCATTACATTGTGGTGCATCGGTGGTTCAGTGGTAGAATGCTCGCCTGCCACGCGGGCGGCCCGGGTTCGATTCCCGGCCGATGCACCACAATGTATTGACGAGAGTTCAGTGGTAGTTGATGGAAAAGTTCAGTGGTAGTTGATGGAGTTCAGTGGTAGTTGATGGATGGTGGTGGTTGATGGAAAAGTTGATGGTTGTTATGGCTTGGCTAGTAAAAATGACGCTGGTATTTGGTTCCATTGGGTTTATTGCGGTGGAGGTTGCAATTTTATGCTCGCCCGACTTACACACGGAATAACCATTGCGGTTTTACACTGGCTGTTTGCGGGACTTAAAGATTAGGGAAAAAGCAGTAAAAGTATTGGTGGTAAATAGATGGACTTACATAATGTTGCTGAATAATTTTAGTATAAAGATTGAAATATTGGGTAGACAAAAAGGCGTATAAATTATGATTTCACTCCTACCTGTTACAATTTGGAGGAATTGGAATGGAATGAATAATACAAGTGGTAACCATGCATGGCAAACAAAACATGAAATGGCAAAACAGAGCATGACACCATCACTACAAGCACGTCATGGTATGCACGCGCACATTAGCCTATAATAATAGAGTCTGGACTAGACTCGAATTTCTTGGGAGCTCCTCTGTAAAGACATCCGCCACGGGCCCAGGAACACTCAACCACTCCATACTGGCGCCGAGCTCGGGCCGATGACTTTAGTCTTCAATCAATGTGGCGTCCGCCTGGGCTACCCACAAACGTCTGGCGCATCAGCACAGGATGGTGGCAGCTCAAACGCTAGTAACGGCTGCCGATACATAATTTTGGAACTATTAGTAGGTGCGATTAACTTGGCGGCCTTTCCCTGGTGGAATAATATCACCCACTACCTTCAAAGGCCGAACGTTTTTGGAAACTTGGTGGGTTTTTCTACCAGTTTTGGTTTTTGGTGGATGCATTTAACTGCAAGCCAAACAATCATCAGTAAGATAGGTTTTAACAATAATCAAAAGATTTAAAAGGTTCACAATACTGCCACAGGTACAAAACTCTTCCACCAACAAAAATGTTGAGGAGCACAACTCTATCACCCACTGCTACAGCGATCTCTATTATATAATCTAAAATTAATAACTATCACAAATGTAGGTTAAAAATGTGTTAGCTTTTGTACCTAGTTCTAGGTTATAGCCTAATTTTTAGAGTTTAGGCCTAATTTTTACCTAGCGATTTAATTTCGTAAGTAGCAGCAAACAACAGTTGGGTTTGAGTGTTGGGCCTATTCCTCCATGCTACACGGTTTTGGTTTCGAGACTTCACATTACCGTGGCAACAAGTAATCTTTAAACTATTAGAGGCATATTATTTCGTGCTGTGGTATAAACACGTCGTCTGCTTTATAATTTCGTGTTATATAATATATCGCCTTGCCTTGATTCGACAATTTCAGGTTTCATAATCAGGGTTCCCATCGCTAGTGTAAACAACTATTGTCGCCATGCTGAAGTGAATTTCTCCACGCGTTTTTTTTTAAACGAAACTAATGTGTGTCGTTAATAGAATTCTTTTGTCTTTTAGAATAGAATAGAATAGAAAACCCGACGGTGCAAGCTGAAAGCCAAGAAGCACCCACCCCCCTACCCCCCACCCCAACCACCAAAAACACAGACCAACCAGGGGCCAACCACCAAAAAAGCCTAAGCAAGAAAGTGGTCCAGCCGATTTTTAAAGGAATCAAGTGAAGGGGAAAGAACAACCGAGACGGGCAGAGCATTCCATGCCTCGACCACACGTTCAGAAAATAACCTGTGACGCACGTTGCCGGAGGAAATACTTCCACAGAGTTTAAGGGGGTGCCCCCTGGTCATGGTATGAGAAAGACAGAAAAACTCAGCAGCCTGAACGTCAATGAGGTGGTTTAAGATTTGGTACGTGAAGATAAGATCTCCACGGAGGAATCTGGTTTTGACAGGGGTCAGGTTCAGTTTGCGAAGACGTTCTTCGTAAGAGAAGTGTTTTAGGGGAAGGCACCATTTTGTGAGGCGGCGCTGACAAGTTTCAAGACGGGCGAAGAAGGAGGCATAACAGGGGCGGCCAATCTGAGAACAGAATTCGAGTGTAGGGCGAAGGAAGGTTTTGTACAGGAGAGCAAACAGCTTTGGTGAGACAGCAGAGAAAGTTTTAAGAATATAGTGGGCTTTTTTAAAGACTTTGCCGATGATATAGTTAGTATTAACATGAAATTTAAGAGACGAATCAACCAAAATGCCCAAGTCCCTATGGGACGTATTAGTAGGAATAGTAGAGTTACCAAGGCGGTGGCTGTAGTGTGGGTTGTTATGCCCAAAATGCAGCACCACGCATTTGGAAGGATTAAGGGCAAGACAGTTTTTGGTCGACCAGATGGCAACAGCGTCGATGTCTTGCTGAAGATCTTGATGAAGATAAGCGGGAGAAAGAATTTTCAGGTCGTCCGCATAGCTCTTGCTAAAGGAGTGGATGACAGAATGGAGGTCATTCAGGAAAAGATTGAAAAGAAGGGGGCCCAGAACAGATCCCTGGGGGACCCCAGAGGTAACAGGGACCCATTCACTAGAGGAACCCCTGAGACTAACACGTTGTCGTCTCTGAGAAAGATAAGAGTTGATCCAGGCGATGTGTGATTTAGGAAAATTCAAATATGACAGTTTGTTAAGGAGGAGGGAGTGAGAAACAGAATCAAAGGCTTTGCTGAAGTCGAAGAATACAAGATCACATTGCATCCCTTTGTCCAGGAAGGTGGTAAGGTGGTTGTAAGTTTCAAGAAGGTTAGATTGACAAGAACGGCCAGGGAGGAAACCGTGTTGGAATTTAAAGTCGATATTGAGATGTTGACAAATGCTCATAACAGATTTATGGAAAAACCTTTCAAGGATTTTAGAAGCGACAGAAAGTAGACTAATCGGCCGGTAATTATTAACATCATGGAGGGACCCACCCTTATGAACAGGGGTGATATTAGCATCTTTCGAACGAGTAGGAAAAGTGCAGGAAGAAAAGGAACTTTGATAGATCAAAGAGAAGGGGGTAGCAAGAGATTTTGCACAGGATTTGAGAAAGAGAGGGGAAATGCCATCAGGGCCACAGGAAGAATCCTCCCTTAAAGCAAGGAAAGCATGCTCCACGTCCGAGCACAGGAAAGGAGTAGTAATGAAGCCAGCATCCATTGGAGGGCTGGGAAGATGTGGCAGATAAGGAGAGGCAAAATGCGAACCAAATTCCGCCGCAATATCAAGGTCATCGAGCAAGATAGGACCGTTATTACTCTTCAGACAGGTAGTAGGAGTCTTTCTATTGCGATGAACATAGGCAAAAAGTGACTTAGGGTCTGATTTAGCTTTGAGAATAATGGATTCCTCATAAACACGACGGGCAGAGGAAGACCAGAAACGGCAGCACTCCGGGCAGCTTTGAACAGGGCCATATTTGAGGGGGAGGGAAAGTCATGAAGACGATTATATGCACGTTTTTTCTGTCTAATCAGGGACCTGATGTTGTGGTCCAGCCAAGGTGGGGCACTCTTGGTGGATGGGGTAAACACAGGAATGAAATTTTTAATAACATCAAGAATGAAATCTTCGACAATTTCAAGTTGGGAGTCCACGTCCCACCCCCTGAGCTCAGCAGGCCAGTCAATACAGGCAAAAATGTCATTGATTAACATGAAGTCGGCTTTTCTATAATTGGGACGGGGACCACCAGGAAGATTAATGTGAAAGACAATTTGGAGATTATAACAAAGAACATCGTGGTCGCTGAGCCCAAAGGGGGGGGGGGAGTGAATAATGGGAGAAACAGTAAGGTCAGCATTGGTAATGACAAGATCAAGTAAGCTAGAGTTTTGTCCTGTTCTATGTCTGGTAGGCTTCACAACATGTTGGAGGAGGCCGTGGTCTTGTAAAAAATCCAGGAATTCAAAAGCGGCACTATTTTCCGATTGGAAAGTAAGGAGCGTGGTCCAATTTATGGTAGGGAAATTGTAGTCACCAGTGAGGATCATTTGGCAGCCCTTGGACAGCATGATGAAATGGTTGAGAGACGAAAGGAGAGCAGGCCAACTGACTTGAAAGGTGATTTTCGGGACTCGATAGCAGCAGCCCACATACAGATGACAATCCTTAGCAACATTCAACCGGCACTGAATAAATTCCCACTCTCCATGAGGGTCAGAAGAGGAACCAAGGAGAGTCGAGGGGATGCAAGATTTAACATAAATGGCGGCACCACCATGATGATTGGTATCCCTGTCGCAACGATACAGAATGTAACCTGGAAGCCCAAGTGTGCAGTTGTCCACTCTGCTGGAAAGGTGCGTCTCAGTGACGCAGATCACATCCGGATTTTCCGTGTTGACATGAAGTTTGAGTTCATCAAGCTTGCTGAGCAGCCCCTGAGCGTTAAAGTTTGAGAGCTTTAGAGAGTAAAAAGTTTTGTTGGAAGTCTTATGTGGCAAACAACTCTTTGGGGAAACATTTTTACTCTTGAATTTAGAGCATATTAGGATCAGCCTCCAGATCATCTTGTGTTAAGTTGTTGAGAAGTTCTTCTGATCCAGAGAGGTGCAGATAATTCCCATCCTCGTCAACTTCTGTCAGATCACTCCAATCCCTTGTGATGCTGGTGTTTCCTTTTCTGTTAGCTTCAGTTCCATTTTTTTTTCGGGTGGTGATATTGTTTACCGAAGTCCCAGCTGGATGATTGAGAAGATTTGGCTTAAAAAATTGGTCTATAGTTTGTTGCCCAGTTGTTGGTTCCTTAAGGGAATGATGTGCACCGGTGGAGGGTCCAGCCTGATTGGCAGTAGTGGGGCCTTTGGTTTATTTACGTCTACGTCCAGTGAAATGGGAAACACGAGCACCAGGTGGCCAGGCATCAGAACTAATGACAATATCGGCAAAGTTACTATCAACAGTGACACAGAACGATTTATACGTTGGGTATGACATACGCAGTGGATAACAACCCACCGTAAGCCCAAAGGTGGTTTTGATAAGGCTTTGGATGTGCTCAACTTTCGTACTGACGTGGAGCCCGCCAACAAAGATTTTAGTAATATGTTGCTGAGTATTATGGGGCAGAACTAGGGTGTTAGCCGTGGTCGAGGATGGAACACTAACAGTTGGTCGTTGAGTAGCCCATGGTCGCATGGTTTAATGGTTGCATTTCTTCCTGTAGTTGGTAAATGTAACGATCAAATGTTATATTCCATTGAGTTACGTCGAAAATGGTTATTAGCTAGAAAGTAACAATCAAAATTTAATTTGTCGTGTTTTCTACAGTTCACTTGACTACCACCAGCATGGTGTATGCTTCGTCAGAATTCCTTAACAATACAGGATTTCAAATTTACATTGGTGAGTGTTAGAAATAAAATCGAAAAATTGAAATTTCTTCCATAATAATTGTTTGGTTTATGGCAAATGTTGGCTCAGCAATACTTTTGGGGATAAAAAGTAATGTACCAAATTTCATTCCAACCCGACTTTTCGTCCGGGCTCCACCACGACTACAAAAATGCAACTAATGGACCAACCAACGAACACTTTGCAATTGGGTGTCCGTTACAGGCTGCGCTTTGCTTGCTCGCTCCGCCAAAAAGAAATAATAAGAGACCTAAATTAAGCCATGTAGAACACAAAATTCATTCCAATCAATGAAAACGTTGTCAACTTTAAAATTTGTGATTTGTTAGATAATTATTTATAATAAATAAAAGTTTTCTCGAATACCATATAATAATAATAACAATAATAATAATACTATTAGTTTTATTTCAATTAGTTACAGTAGTAACCCTCGAAACTGCTTTTACAACAGTTTGTGTGAGTTTCAAGAGTAAGTTATAAAATTAGTAATAAAAAAATAACCAATAAATAATAAATCACACCTCAACACAACTTTCCCTCCCTGTGTGGAGGGTCACAGTATAATTAACTTTGAACCATATCTAGACACACGCTAGTGTGTCGCCGCCAAGTAACAATAGATCATCCCATTGTAGACATCCGATTATTAAAAATTGATTTTAATGATAAAAAGGCGGCTCACTAGCAGACATGTGTCTGTTAACTGTAAGCAACTGAAAGCATATTTTGGCATGTTGAGGATAAATCCCAATGCGACAGAAATGTTTAAAATTGTGGAAAATGTAAGGGAAAGGGTCAGAGATTAAGAAAAACTAAAATTTAAAGGATGAGTGTCCACCAATCATAGAGAAAAAGATGCGTCAAAAACGTTGTATTTATGTTACTGTCTAGCTAGCTAGCTGACTAGCTAATAAGATTTTTCCCATGTTAAATCCCATAGGCTTTTTGCTCATGGCTATCGCAAAATTGCGAAGGCCTACGTACCTGAATTTTTGCACACGGATGCTTGGTGATCTGAGGATGGTCCTTTTGTTGGTTTGGGTGTTGTAGGGGTCAGGACAAATGCGTGGGAGGGTTTTGAAATTTGCCACCGGCGAATTTAAATTTCGTTTCTTTTCCAAGTTGCAACTAAAGATTTTAAGCAATAATGGCTTGAACAATCAAGACTGGTCCTTAGATTGGTAGACTGATCCTTCTTCCCAGGAAAAGGGTAGAACATGTCATCATGAGAGGAAGCACTTCATCCCTCTTCAAATTCTATCGTAAAAAAACCCAGTCTGTCCGATCCTTACCACCTTTTAATGGCCCAAGCGGCTTCTTGGTTGATAACCTGGAAAAGGCTGAGTTACTAAGTAGTATCTTTGCATCAAATAGCATTTGTGATGATGGTAACCAAAATTTACCATTACCACAGAATCAATATACGCAGAACAGTTGTGAGAAAGTGCTTTTTACACAGTCAGTTGTTCTTTCAGCAATAACAAAACTGAAACCTAGTACTTCACGCGGTCCTGATGGCCTTACAGCATTCCTACTTAAACAAATAGCAGCCGAAATAAGTTATCCCTTAGCTAAAATCTTTACCTTATCCTTTGATCAAGGACTACTTCCCGAACAGTGGAAAACGGCTATTGTTATACCAGTCTTTAAGAAAGGTTCACCATCAAACCCAGAAAACTACAGACCTATTGCACTTACATGCGTGGTGTGTAAGATTATGGAAGCTATTAGTAGAGATACTTTAATGCCTTACTTAACAGAGACATCTATTATACAACCAGACCAATTTGGGTTTCTGCCAGGCCGATCAGCTACACACCAACTCGTAAGTATGCTTGATCGATGGACTGATGCACTGGATATAGGTGCTATGAGTGATGTAATATATTTCTATTTCAAGAAAGCTTTTGAATCCGTTGTCCACCGCAAGCTTTTCGCTAAACTGTACGGATGTGGCATTGCTGGTCCTCTTTTAAATTGGTTGTCCGCCTTTCTAAGTAATCGTTCTCAGCAGGTTAAAATCGAACATACAGTATCAAAAGGGGTATATGTGCCGAGCGGAGTCCCACAGGGCTCGGTTCTGGGCCCTTTACTTTTCCTAATCTATGTGAATGATCTCTGTGTGACCACTTCGTCACCGTATGGTGCAAAATTCGCAGATGACTTTAAAATCGTAACGGAGATTTTCTCACCTGGTCCCTCGTCCCTACTTCAGGAGGAAGTTTCTAATGTTACCTGCTGGTCTGCAATATGGCAGTTGCCACTTTCTGTCTCAAAATGCCAATCAATTAGATACGGAAGTGGGAACTCTGATATTAATTACCTTTTAAATGGTGGTGCACTTCCCTTCGTCGATGAAATTCGAGATCTGGGTATATGGTTTACCCGAGACCTTAAGTCTTCCCTGCACTGTTCCAAGGTTTCAACTGCGGCCTTTTGACGGCTTGCCATGATCAATAGGTGTTTCACCTCAGGAAATTTCCACACTAAGACTTGGGCATACAAGGTCTTTGTCCGCCCGCTCCTGGAATACGCTACGCCTGTTTGGTCGCCGTACCTCTCCGGAGACATCGATTTGATTGAGTCTGTGCAGAGAAGGTTTACTAAGAGCCTTCCTGGGCTACGCAAGGTAAATCACATCGAACGCCTGACTCGAGCGGGACTAGAGCTCCTTGAACTTAGACGCTTACGCTACGATTTAATTCTAACATATAATATCTTGCGAAATCTGACCACAGTTGATCTTCCTTTTTTCGATTTGGCCCCTTGTTTACATTTTACACGTGGACATCCCTGGAAGTTGGCAGTAGGTAGTGCGCGACTTGACTGCAGACAAAATTTTTTTCAGTTCGCATTGTTCCAATCTGGAATGCACTGCGTGCTAGTACGGTATGTAATGACTCTGAAGCGGGCTTCAGACGCGAATTGCTAACTGAGAACCTTGATCGTTTCCTTAAAAGACCGATGTAACTTCTCTCTACCTAATGATTGGTATGGTTTAACCGGCTCGCAACCCTTCTGTGCTGACCGCTTTGGCGGTGGTTAATTTTTATTATTGTTTTTTTATACATCAGGATTGACAATTGGCTTCGCCAAGCTTTGCGATGCATTATTTTATTATAATATATTCAGAAATATTGACAATGATACCTATCGGCATTTCCCTTCACTTGTCCCTCACGTTTGGCGATGCCATCGGGGACCATTGAGTCCCTGGTAGGTCTAACCTTGGTGGTAAGGCATTCGTGACCCCAAACCTAATTCCATCAACCCTTCCTTTAAAGCCGAGCCATTGTCTTCATTTAAACTTGTTAACTTTTGTAATTCATAATTCTTAGTTTTATGTTGAATAGCAGTTAGCAAATCTCAGGTCCTTGCCATGCCGATTGCATCTGCAACATATTTTATATTTTTATTTTTAATTTTTATTAATAAGTGTTTTTAAGATTGTACATTTGACTAAGGATGTTTTAACCTGCATTTTTATTTCTTTTCCATCTTTTTATTGTTCCTTTTATTCATGTGAGCTGCTTCTTTAATTTCGGACTGGGTATAAGAGGAGGATGCGCTCCCTTCTCAGTCCCATACAGTTTCTTTGCTGTAAAAATGATTTATTTATATTTATATTTATATTTATTTATGGTAAAAGCCTGGACGAACTAAAAACCGAACTGTAACGAAGGACAAAATAAAGAAACATTAACGTTGCCATGTATTGCGTAAGAATAAAGCGATGCACGTTAGATAATGGTTACGCAACAATACGAGCATACACGAGCTAATGGTTTTGTTGTTAATAACCCCAAAAAAAAAATGCTTCGCGTTCTGCTGTTTTAGTAACTGCGACCTTCGGGGGTTTCTGCATGATAAATGTGAACGAAATCTTGAAAAATTAAGGGGAACTTGCAGGGATAAACAAAACAACTCAAGGGGATTCGCTGATTGAGTGGGCGAAGCAAACGAAATCAGCGATTGTTAGTCAGTGTGTGCAAAAATGATATTGAAGCATCTTAAACAGACGGAGTAACCTTATGTACGTTCACAGTCCTATGAAAGTTGTGATATCCACCCAAAACTAAAACTGGTAGAAAAACCAGCCAAGTTTCCAAAAACAGTCGGCCTTTGAAGGTAGTGATATCATTCCACCAGGGAAAGGCCGCCAAGGTTAATCCTATTAGCCAAGTTAATCGCACCGAATAATACTTTGGACGTTAAATGAAAACTTGAAGAATGTTACCGCTAGTAGCAATCTTCTAGTTTTCATTTAACTGTCGAACTATGAGTATGTGCGATTAACTTGGCCAATAGGATTAACCTTGGCGGACTTTCTTTGGGGGAATGATATTACTACCTTCATAGGCCGATCGTTTTTGGAAACTTGGCGGGTTTTTCTACCAGTTTTGGTTTAGGGTGGATAAGAATAATAATTACAAAGTTTACCAATGCATACATTCAAACATTACACAACAGAAGTAAATTGTATCATATCAAAAACCAAAACTGGTAAAAGGGGCTACCAAGTTCCTTCAAAGGAGTGATATCAACACACCAAAACATTCGTTAAGTTAATCGCACCGCTTGATAGTTAGAAGTTAAGTGAAAACTAGAACATTGCTCCTTTCGGCAGCAATGTTCAAGTTTCATTTAACGTCCAAAGTATTATTCGGTGCGAATGTTTTCGTGTGTTGTTATCACTCCTTTTGAAGGGCCGAACCATTCGGAACTTGGCGGCCCCTTTTACCAGTTTTGGTTTATGATATGATATCAGTCCTTTTTTTTAAATTGTGTATTAAATTTTGTGTCGGTCTGTAAGGTAAGGAGCTTGTCCATTTCAATCTGTCGTTGCCGAACAAAAGTACGTAAGGCGTCCAGAACGTCAATTTTCTTCACTAAAAAAAGGGAAGCATCCGTCGTGAGTATGGTAAAATCCACCACATTAGTCAGTGGAGTAAGTGTTAGAACGCGACCAAAGCCTGCTTACCACTGATGTCTGTATTCATCCGCGAGCTCCAACTCCAACAATGATGCACAAATAGCATAACAATTCATTTGCGCGAACATTTTTGTTGCTAATAATTTCACATTTATTAGGCAGTGTTACCATATAGCATTTCTTTATTGTTACGGTAATACATTTATTGTTTAATGCTTAATAGTGTGTGTTATTTCTGCATTACCAAATTTTATTAAACAGGAATGATTTCTCTCTTTAAAAAATGTTCCTGAAAAGAGCCGTATTGGTTTGGCCTTTAAAACTCCCGTTTTGAGGAGCGTTAGAAGAAGGTGGGGTATGGAGAAGGGTGAGGGGGGGAGAACAAACTGTAACGAGTGTCTTACTTCAATCAAATCCACATTACCCTTATTCAATCATCACATGACGCTTTCAAGCCAAAGTTGTCAAACTTTCCGAAACTCTTCACAGTCAAGCCTGTTCAAACAATGATTTCGTGTGGCCAGCATTAACACACGTTTCCTTCAATAATGAATGTCCTCCCCCAAACCCCCCCCCCCCCCAAAAAAAAAACAGTATCATTCCTATCGTCTCGTTCAATGACGTTCGCTGTGACGCTGACGTTTACGAAAAGCAAACTGTAAATCCGGAGTGATGATTGTCGTCCGTGAGAAATTGGTACATAATCGTATTCGTTTACCGCACGTGTTACTTCTCAACAGGTGCAATGTCGTCATTTCGACAAAGATCATGAACATTTTCTGAATTTCTGAAAGCCTAAATTCGTCACATTTTTACGTACTGTATGTGTCCGTGTATTGCAGCAAGACTGTCGATTGAATAACGGTTGTGATCGTACGGTGTTTTCATACCATCAATTAATGCACCCAAAACTTACTCTGACCTCTGTTCTGCAACGAACGCCGCCCAGCAATCGTGTTTCTTTTGAAAATCGATGAATAGATTTCGTTTGATCATGTTGGCGCGGTTGGCTGTAGACATTCATTACAGATTGCTTTTGGGAACTCGAAAGACACCTGCAGAAGCCATCGATTGAGCTATTGTTGGCATCGCCGCCATCTTGGAACTACTTCCGTTTGGAAGACAAGTGGCTGTCAAAGTTCGCGATCTGCTAAGCAATACTAATCGTCTGAATAGTTTCTGATATCGTTTCAACCCTAAAACGTTTTGGTTGATGCTGGGAAAACACGAACTACGTTAAGCCTAACGTCGTAATACAATTTCAACATAAGCGTGAAGAGGCTCTATCGCATCGCTGACTCCCTCTCCACTGACTAATGTGGGTGGATTTTACCATAGTCATCAATCAATAAGAATAAGTATCTGGCCCTACCATAAGTAGGCTCGGCCATTGGCCCGGTGAGGTCCCCGTGTAGGAGTTGCATCACATGCTTCGAACGTATGGGTGCTATGTGCGGATATGGAAGGTAGTGGCTCTTACATAACACACACGTTTCACAGGGTTCCTTGGGAAGTGTACCGAAAATCATAGATTCCAGTAGGTTCTCACGCTGTATTTTTCGCATCAAGGTATTATATGGGTGGCTCTAACGTTGGCACCAAAGTTTCCAGGACGGTAAATCGTTAGAAAGGTCTTCGTACCAATGCGGGGATTTTCTTGAAATCAGCAGGCCAGGGTCGACATGGGAGGCAGAAGAGGACATCAGCGAAGGTTGTTGGCATCAGCCAAAATGATCACGCCGTCCAGTCTATAAACGTCGGACGTCAGTAGTGCACCACCAGCGATGATGATACCATCGTTACTGTGAACTGTTGGTTACCCTGAGAGATGGTCAAGCCTTTGCGGTCTAGACGTGGCGTTGACATAAGGTTTGCTGCGGCTTGCGGCGAGTATAGGATGTTCTCCAAACGTAAGATGAGGCTTGGTTGTCTCGATCTTAATTATACCGCACTCAGTGGCAAAAATGTAATCTTCCTTCGAGGCGAGGTAACTTTTCGTGTTGATGGGAGTGACCTCATGAAGCCACTCGTCTCTGCACGTGATGTGGCTCGTAGCACCCGAGTCGAGCTCAAAGTACTCTGTAGGGTCGCCCATGCGCAAAGTCAAAGGTGATAAATATTTAAGGCGATTTCACTTTGTCCAGGTCTTCGACCTGCCGCAGTTGTACAGTTGGTGATGGCAGTAAATTATGCAAATTGGTTATACACGTCGGGGAGGTAGGTTCATCAGTATGTTGCAACTGCCGAGCGGATGGTTAGGGATGCTGTTGCGCTGGTGCAGAAGGTGTACCCGAAGGTGTAGGCGAAGGCCCTTTGATTGGATAGACGTAGGTCAGCTTCATACTGTTGTTTGGCTTGGCAGGTGGATACGTCTTGGTTTTGCCTTCGACACTAACTTGCATTGGACCTGTGCTCGTGGTGGTCGTTGATCGCCCATAGGTGGTGTCACTTTGTGATTTCGCGTAGTTGACTGTCGTTGTGAGGTGCGGCGATTGGCAGATAAAATGTGTTCAGGGTCATGGATAAAAGTACATAGCGTTGCCACAACGTGCTTCCTGTAATTCGATAATAAGCATCATTTAAACGTGTTTCCACTTGATCAAGTGTCGATGCAACTTCAGCATACAACGTTACGATCGTAGAATACTACTTTTGTTGATTTATCCCACGCAAAGTGTAGTGGATAATATTAGGGATAGTCCGATATTGATATTGGTATCGGTATTATCTGTATTTATCGGTTTTTGCCATATCGATATCGGACCACTATAAGGCTTCCGATACAGATATTTGTTATGCCAAGAAACACTTACTGTTTTCCCAGCAAAACTGACACCAAGCGCAGCAAACGCAATAACCAAGTGAGAAAAGCAAAGCCATTTGCTCAGTTTGGAATGAAAATGTAGCACTTGTGGTTCTGCCGCTTTTAAGTTTTACAACAACCAACTAAAATCTAACTAAGAAATTAATGTACTGAAGCCATAAGTAAGAAGAAGAGTAAAAATGCTGTTATTGCTGCATAGAACTTTTTGGCTAATCTCAACAGTTGGAACCCAAGCAAAACAAGAAACCGAAGTTGCATTTTTTGTACGAAATACAAACTTTTAGTCGTGATTTGTTATTATTATCGGTATCGACATCTGTATCGGTATCATTTCGGTCGGATTGGTCTACCTTTCATCGGTATCGTATCGTATTGGTAAAAAGTCATATCGGCAGATCCCTAGATAATATCCGTATCAGCGACGCTCTCCCAGCACTCGCACACATGTGTAGTCCATTGACACGGGTGAAATACTTTGTCGTGATGCAACGAGATACTATGTACTTGATCCAAATATCAGTTGGACTTGTGTGCGCTGAAGGTTGAAACGAGTATTAAGGCTATCCCATACTGTTTTTGCATTCGTCTCCGCTAAGTAATAAATTAGATGGTTGTCTGCAAGACATTTTGTAAGAAAGTCTAGTGCAAAATTATTACTGGTTTGCCTAGCTGTGCGAACGGCTGCAGGGGCATCGGCGGGTGGCTGTACTCCGTTAGGGCACCAATATGTGCCAGGGATTGGCTTCCCTGTCAAACGCTGCTTTCTCTTCCCCGTTACCTTGCTCGGATACGTCATTGCAGCGTTACACATAACTAGTTAATAAACTTATATACCTTTCTATTAACTGTAATAAGTTACTTACTTTCTAGTATATCTGCTTTTTGCAGTAAACCTGCAATTGTCTTAAGGTTTAAACGCCAAAAAACAAGTACTCGGCGGATGATAATAACCTGAAGCTATTTACAAATAATGTAACTCGTTCATTGTAAACCAATTGATCATTGTTTTTCCCTTTGTTGATCACTAAGCTCGAAATGATTGTAGCGGCTAGAATTTTACCGAGCAGGGACATTACCTTTATTGCCAATTGAAAGTAAATAATATGTTACACTTTACCCATTTGTAATCCACATTGTGATGGGTTGTTACTCCGCAGTGGCCATTCTCCTTTTGTTGCTCTCTTTTTTTTGCTCCGCAACTCTCAGTTGGTGAAGATGCAATTTCGTAAACCAAGTAACACGTAACTCAGAAATGGTATTTTTGTACCAAGATGGAAACCAAGTCGCCATCTTTTAGCCCCGAGCCAGGACAAACTGAGAAGCCTTGCTCGTCTGCTTTTCGTCAATAGTAACGACAATGACGGACTCAGCCAGTAGATACTGGAACTAAGTTAGCGCCTTTATTCCCAAGGAACCTAATTTCCAAGAAATACCGTCGATTTTCTGTGACAGCATGACAAAGGCTGCAGATCAGAAGAGAGCTGCACATCTCCTACTAGTATAAATAGTGAATTGATTAAAAGGGGCAAACTGAAGGTGAATGGCAACTGGGAGAGATAATCACAGCCTTTAATACAAACAACTGTAAAGGGGAGATATCAACCTGTCATTATTAAAAGTTCTGTCCTCCCTGAGGAGCAGCAAAGACCAGCCTCTTTATTGACCGAACTACACTACGTTAGGCAGAGAGACAACCTGTAAGAGCAAAATAAGATCCATGCGCCTCAAAATAAGCAATGGAGTAAAAAGCATAGTAACAGATTATGTGAAGGCAAGCCAAGCAGTGCTACATAAAGATACAAACAACGTTTCGGTTGACTTAGTGGCTTTTGCCATGCTTTAATTTTATTGCTAACCTGAAGACGAAAATTGTTAATTTTCGAAACATTATTTGTGTTTTTATGTAGCACTGCTTGGTTTGCCTTCACATAACCTCAAAATAACAAACCGAAGCATTATTTATACTAATTCAGCACCTAGGGCTATAACCAAAAGTGTCTAACCTGTTGAGTCGATGTCAAGAGGTTCGTGGGGATCAACCACGCTCTGCCTATTTAAGTTAATGTGTACACCACGTTGCTAACAACTGGTAGCAATTTTTTATCTCAAGTGATAAAAGATAGCCGAAGAACTAATGCTCAAAACCCTAGCTCTTTCTGCCACGTTACATCAGCCGCACTAACTATTGACCCTTTCCTTAAGCGAAAATAGCACAACTGTGGGCTCCACAAAATCCGCAACAACACTTCCAGAGAGCCAACAGGCCGGGAATACACAACCAACCGCATTATAAAGGAATACCGATCTTAGGTGGCATTGAGACCTACAAAAGGTATGGAAAACTTTATTCAGCTACATAGCCGAAGAAAAACACTGGATCCCAGATGTCTTGATAAACAAACCGCCCCATCCAGAAGTCGTAACATCTGAGGAAATACACGATTGGCAGCAAAAAAAATGAATGTTGATGCGGACATTTGCACCTAACATCCTTGTTCACTTCCAGACTGCACAGTACGCGAAACAAATATGGGATCAGATTAACCAATACTATGCAAGGACTGACCCCTTCGAGCAGATGAAGAAGTTAGGCGAACTCATGCAAATAAAGATGACAATTCCAAAGACGTTGCAAGTTACATTCGTAGGACCAGAGTACTGAAAGGGGAGATAACAGCTACCGATTACCCCTTAATGGAAAACAAGCCTGCATATGGACCCAGCGAGGCATACAATACCCAACGTTAACAGTAGCAAGAGAAACGGTACTACGATCAGGACGAGCCCTAACTTTCCAACTACTCCAAACAGTATTAATAGACGGTCTTCCTACCCGAGCGTAACGCCTATACCACTTTTTAAAATCCGCCAGCAATTATCGCTAGCACAAGCGTATTTGCAACAAAATCCGCAACTATTTAATGAATATCGTCGCACAGGAAATAACACACAACTGATGGTATCAAACGTAGCACCGGCAAGTGCACAACACCACGAATCCAAACCGCTTCAACCTACTAGATATTTTTACAACCAAGCCTTCCAACCGGAAGAACAGATCTATCAAATTCAGCATACGCAACAGTCTGTTTATCAACCGACGCAGAGCCAGCGCAATAACCAACCGAGGACAATATTCCAGCAACAACGTCCATCGCAACGACGAAGACCAGTTCCATGCTCCTACTACCGGAGTTTACAACACCAATTTCGGACTGTGATGCAATAGACCCTTTACAGCGCCCCCAGGGGCCCAAATGCTGAACATGCTTCGGATGGAGACATTTTTCTAACGCCTGTGGCACGTCCACCACGTGCACACGAGATACAAACGGACCCAACACCAATTTTCAACGTTTTCCCACTTTTAATGGACCCCAACGACAAAATCAGCGGCCCCAGCCCAACCAAAATAATCTGAACAGGTCACGGCCGTAACAACCGCCAAACCAACATTCAGAGGCACCAACAATCAACCCTGAAACCGTAGCATTCTTGTGCCAAAACCATCAGGCATATGGCTTGCTTACCGTTTAAAAACCAACCGGGCAACCAAGAATCTACCGTTCAAGAAGGACCAAATCAGGTAGTACAAAACATTTCTTATTGTAGATCTAGCCATGTGAACACCCACCCAGAATATGACACCTTCTCACATGACTCTGGCTCAACTATAAATTTGGTCAAAAGGTGGTATAAAACTATAGATAGAAGTAAATGTCCGAGAGTAAGGATACAGCTGGCTTCTACCGATATTTGTGCTTATGGCATCTTGATAGGCTACTTGAAAGTCACCGGTTATAGTAGAAACGGTAACGAATTAAAGAATCCAACAATTTTACAGAATGTCGTTGAAATGCCGGCTGCATCCCGAAATACTTTGTCTGCATCTCAATGATAAACTCGGGATTAAATTCCAACCTAGAGTCAAAGGTGTTTATGTAAGGGAAAAGGCTATCCCATCGCCTCATTATGTATGGTGATCGTAACCAACACTTGTTTAAAAATAGATCCCGTTAAAAATAGATAAAACATATGATGTAAACGGTGACACAATATTTCGTAAGTTTAAGGAAGCACAACTTGAGGGCAAAACAAACATTGTGTTTGGTTTTCCAGTTGCCCAAGAACAGAAAAGCCTTTAGCCCACGAAGTAACTGTGCCTAAACCATTATTATCACAACAAAGTGAGATACTGAACTCGGACGTAAATGTCTTAACATCAACAGAGCTTAATTCAAGTGTCAACCCTTTTGTATCCCAATTCAAACAGCAACCTGTTTTCTTGTTCGATTCAGTACAAGTCGATGGACTTATTCCCCAGAGTATCGAAATAATCCCAAATAAGATAATTGAGCACCCTAACAATATTTTGTCTTAGAGCGCATACACCCACAACCAAACGGAAATGTCGTTTTTCAGCCCGCCATTAACCTTTCAGATGAGTGGGTGCGTACTTGCCAGCCCCCGTAAATACCAACCCCCTAACCTAGCCACAGTGTTGAGCTCCAACCGCAAATCTCCCTTAGGAGTCGTTCACGTGCCCCCCTTTACTCCCAAAATGCTTTAGACTTATGAGTCATCCATCATATGATCGTCTGCACCGCTTGATTCAAAACGACACTTTAGTTCCCCCACCATTGGTGGGTGAAGTTCCCGGGCATTGTGATGTCTGCCTTCGAACAAAGATGCGACGGAGTAGCCACCCAGCTATCCCAAATAGACCCCTGGTTCCACGTATGAGCTGCTGGAGCGTAGATGAATGCCATGTTAGCGGGGAATAGGCCCTGGGAGGAGGCGGTAAAATATTATTTGTCGCCGAGGATGTCGGAACAAGGCGCTTCTTCAGCCATGTCATTCCTGATAAGACCTCCATCCCTGACGTCCTGATTAATGAAATAATGCGTCACCAAGTTGAGGCGCGTCAACGTCTGGGTCGTCTCGTTACTGACGGCGCTTTGATGTATCAAGCCCATCGCTTACGTCACTTTCTCCTTGTCAATAAGACTGTTCATACGTGTACTTCACCGCGCTGCCCAGAACATAACAGCCTGTCTGAGCGTGGAAATTTGGCGATCAAGACCATCGTAAAGGCCCTTTTAGCAGACACACAAGTATCTGAGGCCTTTTGGGGGTATTGCCAGTTTGGAGGCAACGCTCTTGCGTAACCAACCTGTACTTCGGCCATCCCCGGCCATGCTGTATCCCCATACCAATTGTGGACAGATCGTGTCCCAGATGTAAGAATTACTAAGCGTTTTGGCTGTCTGGCATATGTATATGTCCACACCCTCTTTCGAGAGGGTAGCCTGAGCCCCACGGCTACCCCCATGGTGAATGTGGGGTACAATACCGATCGACGGGCCTATAAACTTTTTGATCCGTCCAGTTAAAGACGTAAATGCTTCTGCTTATTTTTGGCCCACCACCCCTCCCCTCGTCGTTCCCCGTCCCCACATGTCCGTTTCCTCCCATGCGAGTCCCTCGCCTCGCCATGTTATCTGCTGCAACGGTCAGGTTGTGTCGCCTCTCCGCCGCGGAGGGCACAGCTGTATTCCCATTCCCCGCCCCCCCCCCCCCCCCACCCGGTGGCCTCCTCTGCCATTCTTGGCGGGTGCAACATCTCTCTCCCGCTCATCTTTCGATTTAGGCTGCTTGTTGAGTTAAGTAGTGTTAGTTTCTCTCCGTGTGCTCTGCATGTCATTTTTTCTTGCATTTCCCACCGAATGTCTGTTTTTCCTGGCACCCAGCTTTCCACCGTGTGACTAACACATTGTCGAGGGAGGGGGAGGACTACCAGGGATTGGCTTCCCTGTCACACGCTGCTCCCCCTCCCCCGCCCCCTCTCGTTACCTTGCTCGGACACGTCATTGTAGCGTTACACTTAACTAGTTAATAAACTTGTATACCTTTCTATTAACTATAGTCAGTTACTTACTTTCAAGTAAATCTGCTATTCGGAGTAAACCTGTAATTGTCTTATTGTTTAAACGCCGTAAAACAAATCCTCGGCCGAGGCTAATAACCTGAAGACTATTTACCAATAATGTAACTCGTTCATTGCAAACCAATTATTTCTCCCTTTGTTGATCACTAAGATCGAAATAATGTAACGCCTCTTTTACCGAGGCGGGACATTGCCTTTATTGCCAATTGTAGTAAATAATACGTTGCACTTTACCCATTTGTAATCCACACTGTGATGGGTTGTTACTCCGCAGTGGCCATTCCCCTTTTGTTGCTCTCTTTTTTTTTTGCTTTGCAACTCTCCATTGGTGAAAATACAACTTCGTGAACCAAGTAACCCGTAACTCAGGAAATGCTATTTTTGCACCAAGATGGAAACCAATCCACTATCTTTTAGAACTGAGCCAGAACAAACTGGGAAGACTTTCTCGTCTGCGTTTCGTCAATAGTAACAACAATGACGGACTCAGCCAGTAGATACTGGAACAAAGTTAGCGCCTTTATTCCCAAGGAACCTAATTTCCAAGGAATACCATCGATTTTCTGTGACAGCATGACAAAGGCTGCAGGTCAGAAGGGAGCTTCACATCTCCTACTAGTATAAATAGTGAATGGATTAAAAGGGGCAAACTGAAGGTGAATGGCAACTGGGAGAGACAATCACAGCCTTTAATATAAACAACTGTAAAGGGGAGATATCCACCTGTCATTATTAAAGGTTCCCTCCTCCCTGAGGATCAACAGAGACAAGCCTCTTTATTGAACGTACTACGTTAGGCAGAGAGACAACCTGTAAGAGCAAAATAAGATCCATGTGCCTCTAAAACGGAAGCAGCTAGGGCTATAACCAAAAGTGTCTAACCTGCTGACTCGATATCAATAGGTTCGTGGGGATCAACCACGCTCTGCCTACTTAGGTAATGTGTACACCACATTCCTAACAATATGCCCTTCTAGGCGTAAATGCTTCTGGACTTTCGTCCTCCAAAACAAAAAAGTTTTGCCTGTCGAATAGGTGGTTGCCTTTGTAATACAAGTTCGTCACTTGATGCCATGGTATAAAAGTAAAAAGGTGGAAAATGTAAATTACGTAGTGGGTCACGTTGACAAGGTGATACTTACGATTAAGCAGAAGTTTTCCTGTAGGTCTTGTAGTCCTTGTCAGGCAGTGTCCTTTTTCACTTGTGCCTGGGGCTGTTCCCCTTTGGCCCTATGTTCCTGAGAAGTTTTTACTCTTAGTTTCTTTCCAATACATTTGTTGTAACTCCTATGAAACCATTGTTATGGTGTGTGGTATTGTTAACTCTTTTTGTTTACTCATTTATTCCATTTTTCCCGTGGGCTAAAGTTCAGCTCTACCCAAGCTACTCATGTTTTGAGTAAAGAGTTTCTCTTTTATTCGTCCATGCCATTTGTAATGGGAAGTATTTTGGAGTCTTGGGCAAGTTTAGATAGATGCTGAGATTCTACCTGCCAATGGATTTTTCCACTCAACTCACCCTGATGTAATTGTGCCCCAGACTAACCACAGGAATTCTGATCCCTCTGAAAGGTTTGGCCGGCTGCCATTTGTAAATGTATCCTTTCCTTTTACCATTTCCCTACAATTTTACCATGTGCTGACTTGAACGTTAGTGATGTCAAATTCCCGAGATCCTAGACATAATGGTTACAAACGTGTATTTGGTTCCTGAAACTGTTTTGTTCCGAAAACGAATTCTACTCTGTCCTTCCCGATTCTGTGATAAATCTAAGAGGCTAATAAACCCTGAGGAGGAATTCCAGCCCCCAAACTAATTGGCTTTTCATTCTGACTTTTATTTTACTTCTTGGCGTCAGCACGATCCATGGTGTTTATGTCAAACCTGCGACCTGTTTTATTTGTGTAACGCGTGTTGGGGCCTTACCTGCCATGGGCCAATATTTCCCCTAGGGAATTGACGCACATTGTGGCGTGACTCCAGGGCTTACACCGTGATGTCCCCCTTAGTTGGCACTTCGGGAGCATAACCAGCCAGTTGACTGTATTGGACAAAAACCACAGTAGATTAAATTTAGCTGATGCCTCTGGTTATGCTATTGTAACATCACAACTTTTGATAGCAATCTGCACGATGCACGATTGTCTGTCAGTCCTCATGTAGAGTAGGCTATGATCCTTTGGCTATTTCGTATCATGTCAAGTCCCCATCTTGTTTTATCGGTCGTTAGGCATTGGAGTTCGGCATCTCGGCATCTTCCGTTTTAACCAACAGCTCTTCTACCAATTACTGGAATTACTTGGACCCGAAGAGGTGTGGAATCGGAAGGAGAACACAGTGATGGGTGGCACTGGACGTTTATTTATTTTGAAGGCCCGGGTTTACCTGAAAAACAGCTTCCCCATGTCTGACCTTAACGGTCGATAGCCAGAACCCAACAATAAACATTACAAAGCCGACAGTGGTATAACCACAACAATGTTAGTTAAACACGTGTGACATTCGTCACCAACAATTATTATTATTATTATTATCATCATCATTACAATAATAAAGGACAATAAAAGTACAATATGATAGAAACCGGAACATGGAAATTAATGAGCTAGATTGGTTGCCACAAGAAAATCTTAGAGATATTGTTCAAAGAGTTGCTCAAAACTACAACGTAAAATCATACAAGCCTGAACGTATAGAAGCAGCACATCGAATACCCAACAAAAACAAACACACACAAAATGTGATAATCATTCAGTTCAAAAGCAGAGATTTTACAAATATGTGGCTTGAAAACAAAAAGCAGACAGTTACTAATGACTATATATACAGAAATGGAGACAGAAGGAGAGTATACTGAAAGGAAAATATGAGTCCATATTATAGAAATCTATTTTGGAAGACAAAAGAATATGCAAAAAACAATGACTACAAATATGTTTGGTTCTTGAGAGGTAAAATAATGATGAGAAGAAACGAAAACGTCATGGAAGTAAAGATTGTAAAATCAGAAGAAGACATAAAATCTGAAACAAATATTCCTATATAAAAACAAATTATTTGAAACAAACAATGATGTCGCAAAAGAAATGGAAAGAGAAATTTGTAACAAAAGTAATTTTAAAATATTACATGTAAATATAAGAAATTTAAGAAAAACTGGGATATAAGACTCCAAATAACAAAAATGAAACTCAACTGAGACGTAATTGTATGGTTATTGTAATGGTTATTGCTATGGTAATTGTTATGGTATTGTATAGTAAATATAAAAAAGAATGAAACACCGTACTACACAATGGAAAGGCTATAAAAATTATAACATAGGACAAAAAAAAAACGTCGAGGAAGAGGAATAGTGGTGTACATAAGAACTAACATAACTTACTAACGTAAAAGATTCAGAGATAACTGATAATGAAAGTTTAGAAATTATGGTAAAAACCTCACAAACTTTTAAGCTAATATGTATTTACAGAAGACCAGAAACCAATAAAAATAAGTTCACACAAGATCTGAAAAAATATAATGAGATCGCAAATAAAAGTAATAAAAATGAAAATGTAATCATAGTAGGAGATATTAATATTGATATACTGAAAAATTTCGATTATATTATAGATGAACACGATCAAAACAGCATTGAGAAATACGAAAATATGATGGCAAGAGTGGGTTTTGAAAGGCTTATCGATTCTGCCACAAGAGAAGAAATAGTATGCATCAATAAAATTAACACATTACAAAAATTTAATCAATATAATTTGATCAATATATATCATATCAAAAACCAAAACTGGTAAAAGA
>JAHWFP010221117.1:0-19391 GCA_023313725.1 Lithobius niger
CTGTCAAAAAAATAATGAAAAGTACGCCATTGTGAAACATTCCAACGCAACGAACCATTCTATTTTAGTTAGCGAAACCCTAATCCTAAACAAATAACGTGTAGAGAAGATACGAGCACAATTAGAAGTATATACCATTTCAGCTAATCACCAAAGAGCCATGAATGTTTTTAAAAATTTCCCTGTTCACCAACGCTGGAAACATCTGTTTGATAGTCTCCCAGTGAATGTCCTATAGCGTGCTATAGTGTCACATCCCATCCAACATGTCAGCCACCAGCTGATTGTAGCTGGGATGGCCCCGTGTGTTTTTAGCTTTTAAATATTTGTTTTGTAAGTACGCAGGTAGTTTAGCTTTATTGATTTTAACGTAGTATCATCCTCATTGTTTTTATGTTGTTATAGGTGAACAAGATGTAAAATATTTTAAGCACTGAAAATTAAATTTTGTGGTATTGCCAGAGCTTGTGAGTTTTGCCTCGTCAGAGGGTACCTGTTTTACTCTGCTCTTTTCACTCACAAATTATACTTTGCTGACCAGTTTTCTGACGTCTTCGTTTGTCCTCGTCACATCATGCCATTCTTCAAGCTTCATATTTTTAAGGTATTGTACGATTTTACCCATGCTTTGTGCAGAACTGGATCCGTCGTGCTGACAATTTGAATGACAAAGTACGCAATTTCTGGCATCACACCAGATACTTAAAAATGTGCGCTATCCACGACCGTTTTCCCCCATGTGCCCGAATTAAAACGAAGCTGAACTCGTTGGCCGCTAATATCATGCTTTTGAAATCAAAACGGCTGTTGTTACATGCATTGATCACGGATGCCTTTGCTATATATAACAAGTATAAACAAGCTCTTCATTACCGCGTTCGGTCCCTGTTTGTCCATTTATCCAAGGAACATTTTGTTGCCTTGTTGCCAGATTTTACTCGGAAAATTGTGAGGAACTCGATGAAAATTTCGTCCAGGCACTTTAACAAGTTTAATCGCCTGAAAGCTCGCTGTACTGTCACAGCTGTTACAGTTCTTTCTGTACCCCATGATCGTAGTGCCGCTGAGAACCCTCCCTCACCCCATGCCAAATACAGCACCAACCTTCTTAACCCCTGGGTGATTAACCTTTCCAGCAGAAACCTTTCCCCAGTAGAGGAAAAATTTAGTCGAGGAATCTAAAATTTTCTGTGACCCCTGACCACGTCGAAACTTGGCAAAAGTTCGTCGCTAGAGTTGAAGCCGTACTGTGCTTGCTGCCCCAGGATGAGGATGTTAGACAAGGAATTTACACTCATGCGAAGAACTTGGGTTCCCATAGTTCGAAATTTTGCCGCCCGAATATATCTCGTGCCGAAAGTGCCGCCCTTCTTAAGGTACGATCGAACAATTGCAATTTGTAAAGCAGACAAAGGAAACGCCACTGTAGTCTTAAATAAAGTTGAGCTTGATGACAAAATTTGAACTCACCTGACAAATGCCACCCAGTTTGAAGTGTTATTATTGTCACCAGTCGAGAAATTTCAAGCTGACCTGTTCAACACACTGAGTGAATTAGTTAGAAAAAAGTTATCACTCAAGCTACCAAAGAATCTCTGATTGTAAAATTTCCTGTGCACCTCTTTATCTTCACCACTATTAAGATTCACAAACAAGGATTCCCGGCCAGGCTCATGACTGTTGCTAAAAACTCGGTTAACTCTATAATGTTTCGGACTTCATTGCTCCTGTTCTCAAAGCCTCGGTCCAATGCAAGTACACCACAAAAAACGCCTTGCAGTTAAAAGAACAGCTGGAAGTCCTCTCCGTCCAAGATTGGGAAGGGGGATTAGGGGCTTTCGTCTCGTTCGACGTCGTCATCCTTTTCCTTCAATTGACAGGGAGCTTATACTTCAGTGCCTAGTTGAACGGTTACAGCGGCCTCAAAACCAACCGAACCTTAATGGACTTACAACTGATCAGGTTGTCTCGATAATCAGTGTCATTTTTAAAGCTAGCTATTTTCTCAATGAGGGGGTATTTTATTCCCAACTGCAAGGCGTTCCAGCCGGTTCCAGCCTTTCAACTTTTGTCTGTGATGTGCTGCTTGACAAAATTGACTCACAAATTAATGACCCCCACATCCCCCGTTTCCACTTTTGGTCCAGCTACGTGGACGACATATTTGCCTGGTTTCAAGATGAAAAATTCTTCCAAACTATCCTTTTGGACATTAATGCCTGCCACCCCTCAGTACAGTTTACGGTCGAGCATGAAACCACTCAAGGTACCCTCCCTATCCTTGACCTCCAAGTTCACAGAGATCCTTTCCTTAAGAAAATTCACACATCACATTTCATGAAACCCACCCAGACCTTTCGCTCGCTTCAATACAATTCTGCGCACCCCCCACCGTTTTCAAAGATATTCTTGCAGGTGAGCTAAGGAGGGCCCACCTTCACTGCTCAAAAGAAGAGGACCAAGATATCGAAATTGGTAGAATATCCTTTACAAGTACCACCTCAACGGATACCCACACAACCTCGTACACCAAATGACGGAAAGACAACGTCAACGTTTTGCCTTAAAAAATGCAGCCACTGTTGATAGCACCAGGCTTCACCCCCTCCCCTTCCAACACTCGAGTGGACTTCAATTCCTTTTTTCCCTTGCTTGTTCACTCCCGTTCAAAACATTTTCGCCAAATACGGAATCCGTGTCATCTCTATGCCAGAACAGACATTATCCCGTCTTTTGCGACCTCACCCCCTCTCCCATGATGATCTTTTCTCCTGCGTTCTTCACCAGGTTGCACCAGCAATTCCGGTGCTGACATACCCACCTGCAAAAATTTACAAGAATCATTATTTAACCCTAAAGCGGACTCGGCTGAGGTGTAGTCTATGCCATTAAATTCGCCTCATGTAAATCCATTTACGTTGGAATGTGGAAGACGCCGTTGGGGGTTTGCAAGCTTGATCATGGGGGAGCACTATCAAAAAATAACGGAGGGTACGTCATTGTGAAACATTTCAAGGCAACGAGCCATTCCATTTTAGTTAGCGAAACCCTAATCCATACAAAGAACCTGTAGAGAAGATTCGTGCACAATTAGAAGTATATACGATCTCAGCTAACCATGAACGTTCACCAACGCTGGACAAATCTGTTTGACAGTCTCCCAGTGAATGTCCTGTGACGTGACGTGCTATAGCGTCACATCCCATCCAACATGTCAGGCACTAGCTTATTATAGCTGGGCAGGCCCCGTGTGTTTTCAGACTTTTAATATTTGTTTTGTAAGTACACAGGTAGTTTAGCTTTATTGATTTTAATGTAGTATCATCCTCATTGTTAGAGGTGAACAAGGTGCAAAATATTTTAGGCACTGACCAATTACCAGGCCTTGTGAGTTTTGCCTCGTCAGAGGGTACCTGTTTTACTTTACTCCTTTCACTCACAAATTACATATTTCTGTTCATATGTGCATTACCAACTACAAACACATGTTCATTAAAAACATAAAATTCTGTATTAAAAACTTAGCAAAACAAAACTGCAGTAACAGCAGTGCAGTTGCAGACACAAACTCCAGTAAGTCATAGTTTACCTTAGCAATCACTCAGCCATTACGTTCGTTTGTCGCGCTTGCGTCAGCCTTGCTTTCTTGGATTCATTCAATCCATGTTGGCATCCTACGGCTTCGTGCCCCAGTATCACTCCCACCATTGTCCCTCAGTAGCCAGTCCAGGCCTCTACGACATATCCAGTTCGTCAGGAAACATATCTAGACACACGCCAGTGTGTCGCCGCCAAGTAACAGTAGACATCCTATTGTTAAAAAATTGATTGTTAATGATAAAAAGGCGGCTCACATGCAGACATGTGACTGTTAACTGTAAGCAACTGAAAGCATATTTTGGCATGTTGAGGATAAATTCCAATGCGACAGAAATGTTTCAAATTGTGGAAAATGTAAGGGAAAGAGTCAGAGATTAATAAAAACTAAAATTTAAAGGATGAGTGCCCACCAATCATAGAGAAAAAGATGCGTCAACAACGTTGTTTTTATGTTACTGTCTAGCTAGCTCTGGCTGCTAGCTAGCTGTCTAGCTAATAAGATTTTTCCCATGTTAATCCCATAGATTTTTTGCTCATGGCTAGCGCAAAATTGAGAAGGCCTACGTAGCTGAATTTTGGCACACGAATGCATGGTGATCTGATGGTCCTTTTGTTCGTTTGGGGGTTGTAGGGACCAGGACTGCGGGGGAGGGTTTTGAACTTCGCCACCAGCGAATTTAAATTTCGTTGCTTTTTTAAGTTGCTGACAAGGATTTCAAACAACAATGTTTTGAACAATCAACACTGGTCTTTAGATTTATTGTGAAGCCTGGAAGAATTAAAAACTGATCTGTTGTTATGAAGGACAAAATACGGACACATTAGCGTTGCCGTGGATTGCGTAAAAATAAAATGATGCACGTTATGGTTACGCAATAATTCAAGCATCCACGAGCTAACAAGGTTTTTCTTAATAACTCAAAAATAAAATGCTTCGCGTTCTGCTGTTTCAGTAACAGCGACCTTCGGGGGTGTCTGCATGACTAAATGTCAACGAAATCTTGAAAAGTTAAGAGGAAGATGCAGGGATAAACAAAACAACTGAAGGGGATGCGCTGACTCAGTGAGCGAAGCGAACGAAATTAGCGATTGTTAGCCAGTGTGTGCAAAAATGGGATTGAAGCAACTCAAGTATGTGAAGAGTGGTCATACAATAAACTAAGCCGTGGCAATTTGGCTAGTCTAACGGCTAATTGGTAATGGTAAATTTTAAAATTATAAATGTGAAAATTTATAGAAATAAAATTCCCCTAGAAAAAAGGTACAGATGAAAATAAGACAGTGTGACCTTATTTACGTTCACAGTCCTGTGAAAGTTGTGATATCCATTATTCACCCAAAACCAAAACTGGTATAAAAACCCGCCAAGTTTCCAAAAACGATCGGCCTTTGAAGGTAGTGATACCATTCAACCAAGGAAAGGCCGCCAAGGTCAATCCTATTAGCCAAGTTAATCGCACCCAATAATACTTTGGACCTTAAATGAAAACTTGAAAGTTGCTACAGCGAGTAGCAATCTTCAAGTTTTCATTTAAGCTTCGAACTATTAGTCGGTGCGTTTAACTTGGCTAATAGGATTGACCTTGGCGGCCTTTCCTCGGTTGAATGATATCACTACCTTCAAAGGCCGACCGTTTTTAGAAACTTGGCGGGTTTTTCTTCCAGTTTTGATTTTGGGTGGATACATATACAAATACGACGTGGAAATTTGTTATTCTGTGTAGGCTAGCGTTCTTTATGCTCTTTGTACATTTTAGTGTACAGTTTCATGTTACAGTTCAATTTTTTTAATGAAAGTACACTTGTGTCAAAGAAATAGACTACTGGTAAAACTAAATAAGGATATTGTAATTTAGACTTTTAATACGAATTTGACATTTTTATTACAGCATTAAAAAATAAGTAAATTCACTTAACACAATTAACAGTTTACTTTATTGAAATAACTGGATTAAGAAATTAAACTACTAATGAATTCAGGTTAGTCTGATTTTATTTACACTTTTGATAAAAATCAAATATTTTTATTCAAATTTTGTTTAATGAACTAATACTTTTGCCTAAAAAGATTTGAGTACAGTAACATTAGCTAATCTTTTATTATGTAGACTTTAAATAATAATTGAACATTTTTATTACAACATACACTAATACATACGGCCACTTTATTAATGAAGCTAGTATCTTAAAATTAAAAACATATGATGTTTGTGCATGCGTGTTTCGACGTATAAGGCAATTGAATTACGTATTTAATTGGCTATTTTTCTTCGCTGTAACTTCATTTACTTTTAATCTCAAATAAGCAAAAAACTGCTCTACAAACTGTTCATGATTTCAGTGTATTATCAAACATTTACTGTTCAGAGAAATTACACAGACTGTTTCTTCGTGCGAAACAAATTTTTTTTAATCACACTAAAACGACAATATACTGCAGCACATTTAGTATGAGTAACTTGTGATATAGGTTGCAAAGATTGGTAAGCTTCAACCAGCTGGGCGCACGGAAAATGTAGACCTGTTGGTTTTAAAAGGATGTCAAACATTCGTGTATTTGAAGCATGGAGGTGGATGGCTCGAGAGAGAAAAGTGAGCTATTTTCGCAGAAAATACACCCTTTCAACACGACTATATATATATATATATAATATTAATAAACCGCAGACATTTGCTGCATACAAACTGCAGACATTGTAGAGAATGGGATGAAGGAACTGTAAGCAAAAAAATACAATTAGGTTGCGTCCTAATAATCTGCACATCGATTTCGTGATGATCTGGGATCGAATAAACTATATGAAGCACTGATCAACGTCAACAGAGTGAGCAATGCGAACAAAATGTCTAGATTTATTTTTCGAGAGAACGCTTTTTTGCTTAAAGAAGTAGCCTTCTAAAAAATGTCATTAAGCTGATTTTATTTAGACTTTAAATTTGACATATTTATTATAATAGTAACATAGTCACTTTATTAATGAAATTAGAATTTAATTTATTAAATTAAAACTATTGTTATAAATATTTGACTTTGTTAGGAGTAATACATGAATTGCATGGAGTGAAGAACTGATTTTCAGTCAATCAGCGATTGATGAACTCACGTAATTCTCTTTTCCGTTAAACCTGTCACCAATATTGAAAACAAAATTTGGGCTGCAACGTAGATTCGATCCAGCATCGGGTTACCTAGATGTATATAAAAACGGATTTGACAACTGATTTATACTTTCTTGTAAACATGAAATTGTGTAAAATCCATTTCTAAAATTCATATTTTTTAATACAATAGTTGGCCAAGTTCATCCTAGTAATCCCTGAAGCACTGGAACAGAAAATCACGTGTATAGGTATACATAAAAGTTAAAAATTAGGGTTGCCAATGGTGGAAAATGATGGAAAGGATGAATAGGGTTTCGAATGACTTCCAGCTTGGATTGCAAGGAACACACACATCATCAGAAGAGTAGAAAAAAAGGGAAAAGGATTTTTATATCCCAATGCATTAAATACAAAATCTAAAGGAATTTAAATTGGTTGAAAATAAATTAAATTAATGTAATTTAATAATAATAAAAATAATAAAATAATTTGTTGCTGAAGCAACAGGACTGGCAAGGACGAGGAGGTCGCTGACTGCCAGCCTAAAAGGGGAGGGTAATGACAAGCGTAGGTTAAAAGGAGATTTTTTTCTTTCAAAAACAGAAGTTAAAAGCATGTGGATGAGACAGAAATAAAACTAGTTTAAAAACAAAATAGCATGGCCAAAAAGATTGGAATAGGTTGGCTAGGGTAGGGTAGGGTCACGATAGGTCCGCGATGGCATCGCCAGGCGTGTAGGAAATAGTAAGGGACGGGAGATGGCCAGTTGTACTTTATCACTAATTAAGATGAATAAAACAAGTGTATATACATAGAAAATCATCCAACATAAGTTAAAAATAAATCTTTAAAAAAATTAACATTATTAGTTGAAGGTGCTGAAAGGGTTGTGAGCCGCTAATACCGATCGTTTTTTCATGGTGGGGATACTAACAAGCCCTCTTAATAAAAGGGTAAGGTTTTTGGTAAGCAGCTCCCTGCGGAAGCCACCCTCCGAGTTCACGCACACCGTCCTTGAACGATTGGCAATCCAAACCGGGACAACCCGGACCGCAAAAAAAGTCTTCTGCAGTCAAGGCGAGACCCCTGTACCACAAGCTATCAGGGATGACCCCGGGTATTATGAAGACGAGGGGCAAGGTCAAAGAGGGGTACATCGACCAAAATAAGGTTATGTAGTATTTTATACGTTAGAATAAGGTCGAACCTCAGTTGACGAATTTTCAACAGGTCAATGCCTGCCCTGGAAAGCCGTTCTAGATGATCAACATCTCGAAGTCCAGGGAGGCGTTTGGTGAATGTCCTCTGCACCGACTCGATCAGGTCTATGTCATTCACCAAGTATAATGACCAAACTGGTGTAGCATACTCTAGAATTAGGCGAATGAACTTTGAATGCCCAAACCTTTGTTTTGAGATTTCCTGACGTGAAGCATCGGTTTACCACTGCCAAACGACGGAATGCCATGGAGCTAACCTTCGAACAGTGCAGTGACGCCATCAAATCTAATGAAAACCAGTTACCGAGGTCACGGATTTCCTCGACAACAGGGAGAGTTTCGAACCAAGTAGATAGTAATAATTGGTGGAATCGAGTCCAATATGTAAGGACTGGCATTTCAAAGTAGATAATGGCAACTGCCAATTTTTTGACCATAGAAGGACATTCTCAATCTCATCCCCCAGTGCACATGAGGGGACGGTTGTCAACAACTCCGTTCCAATTTTAATGTCATCCGCAAATTTAATATCATATGGTGATGAAAAAACCACGGTTAAATCATTTACATATATCAAAAACAGAATTGGGCCAATGGCCGAGCCCTATGGGATGCCACACGGTACCCCGACCTTAGTAGAAAGTGTATGCTCAATGATTACTTGTTGGGAACGATTACTTAAAAAAACAGATAGCCAATTAAAAAGAAGACCACTGACGCCACATACATTCACCTGTGTAAGTAGTTTCCGGTGAAAGACCGACTCAAGTGCCTTTTTAAAATCAAAATACACATCATTGGTCTGTGCTCCAATGTCCAAAGCACTGGTCCCCCCTATCTACATTATAAAGCAGTATTAAGAGAAAAGCATCTAATTAAAGCAAATGTTTCGTCTGTGTGAAATTAAGAATGCACTCACTAACAAGTAGAGGATGTCAAAGAATAAAAAATAAAAAAATAAAACATAAAAGGTTAGGGTGTTCAAAACTCTGGCATTTATATTTAGAAGAAGGGATATGTGACTAGTGTTTTAACACCCACTACGTATTCACGGATGGTCCAAAAACCGTCTGCTCAAACAGCAAATTCGAGTGGAGACCCACCCTTAGACAGCACCTTCACATAATCTGCTACATTTTTCCCTGTTCATGTTCTATCAGTGCAATTGAGTCCAATAATTAGAATTGTATTATTATTCTGCATGGTGCATCCTTTGTTGGCATCTGGTCGAAGTTGAATTATAAGGGAGGAAACGATCGATGGTACTAACGATCTAAAAAATAATGATAAAAAATATATTTCATTAGGTTATTAGGTAATTAAAGATAATTCAATAAACAAGTATCGAATTCATCATTCAACAATCACACGGCCGTAGACACGAACATGAATGCATTTACAGCAATTACTAGGAGTCATTTATAATTAACTTAAATTAAGCACATTTAGAATTACACCTTGACTGTGGTCTTTTGCTATGTTGCACACAGTAGTGCAATTAGTGCTTATCACAAAAACCTTAAATTGTTGTTTAACATCTTACGCTTTAAACTGGCGATTTTATCAATTTTAGAAAATTATTATTGACAGAGTGAGAAAAGCGAACGAGGTTCCGTTGTAACTACTGTCTGTTTATTCCACATGTACTCATGAATCTTAATTCGCAGATCGCAGTTATAGGCTGTGGGCCGACTATCAAAAACATGCTGAGATTTTAGGTTTATCTTTTCACTAACGCATATCATGATTTTTTTTTATTTTAAAATGTAAATCAAGTATATCTTAGCAGGAAATTACAAACTCCACCACTTTTTCGTGGTTCTGTAGCCCTGCTCCCATTACTCCCTTTAGGGGCCCCCCTTCAAAATAATGTAACTCCATCCCTAATTGATGGAATTTATTAATTTTTTTTTTAAATAACCGTTATGGTATCCACTTTACTAACGTTCGTATGCATTGTGAACCTAAGTATGATAGTTTGGCTGGGAAATGGGAGTAAACGTAACAAATTTGATTTTTAGCATAAAATTTTACGTTTACTCACGAATTACTGCATTACATCACATAACATTCTTAACTACCTTTTATTTGAAAAATGAAAAGTCTTTAGTAGGAAGAATAAAAACCTAACATGATCAAAATCGTTCAGTGTGTTTATTTATTTATATGTGTGCTCGTCTACTCCTCTCGAATAGTAGCGTCAAAAATTGGCAAAAGGGCTAGAAAGAAAGGAAATTTCTCCGAATTTCTGGTAGGCGTATTCTTAAACGACGGTCAAAAATGACCGTTTGCAACAATCAGCAACAATCAGACACGTATTGTTTGTTGACAGGATTTTTTTCGTGGAAGTGTCGAAGTTTTCAGAACGTGCAGCAACAATGGATTGGGTCAACTGTCGAGAATGAAGCACCTGCAGTAAACGGGTAGAAAGGTTGTTGGAGTTGATTTGTGGATATTTAAGATTCAATACAGGGAATCCTGCCGTTAAATTAAATCATATCAAAAACCAGAACTGGTAAAAGGGGTCGCCAAGTTCCGAATGGTTCGGCCCTTCAAAGGAGTAATATCAACACACCAAAACATTCGCCAAGTTAATCGCACCGCTTAATAATTCGAAGGTTAAATGAAAACTAGGACATTGCTACTTTCGGTAGCAATGTTCAAGTTTTCATTTAACGTCTAAAGTTTTATTCGGTGCGATTAAGTTGGCGAATGTTTTGGTGTGTTGATATCACTCATTTGAAGGGCCGAACCATTCGGAACTTGGCGACCCCTTTTACCAGTTCTGGTTTTTGATATGATATCACTCCTTTTTTTTTAATTGTGTATGGACTCAACTCCACTACCGTGCAGATGACTAATAAAGTGCCACCTCAACAAGAAAATGGTTTTCAACAATTTGTACTACCTTTTGCCTATAGGCCGAACCATACTCAACTTAGTCACCTCTTTATTGGTTTTTGGTTTGGTTTTAATTTTGTTGTAATTTGTTGTATTTAGTTAGTTTTGGTGTGTTGATATCACTCTTTTGAAGGGCTGAACCACTCTCAACTTGGTGGCCTCCTTACCAGTTTTTGGCTTTGTTTATGTTGCTTTGTTTTTACACTTAGTTTATTTTTCGTGAATTGGACGTGAATAAAATTTCTTTATAACGTTGTTTAGATTTATAGTGATACACTAGTGTGTACCTACGCACACGTCCTCATTGTTGGAACTTTGGCCGTCCAATGAGAGACGATGCCGACAATACTAACAATGGTTATAACAATACTTTCGTACTAACGCGCCCTCCCACGCCATGCCTGTTACTTCCCCAGGCTCCAAACCATAAAAGGTACGCAGTTCGTATTGTACTGCACCCATTCGTCCAGTTTCATAGCTGGAAGCCTTCCCGTTGTCTCGGAATCGATGAATAATCACCCTATGGGATTTAACATGGGGATGAGCGGACTAGGTAGTAACACATTTTCAACGTTATTGAGGGGCAGATTTTGCATTGAAAGCAGCATAGTTGGCATTCAAACACGACTTAATTTTTGTCAGATGGGGTATTGCTCTCGATTTCAACACAATTTAAGCTTTTGTATCGCATTATTATTTTTAACTACCTGAAATGTGTCCAACTATGCTTCAAGATATAAGACACTGACGCTATGGCGTCGCGGTACAATGGTTTACAACTTCAAGAATTGAATTGATGTGATGTTTGTTGTGATGTTTGTTGCCTAACTTGGCGCGACACAGTCTAGATTACATTACACAAACACACGACAAAATTTAAATGTTAATACGAAATTGCGTGTGTGCGTGCGTGTTTGAACCGCTATTCCTCTGGAAGTAAGGCACTACAAAAATGGTAGTAGGACTAAATGAAAGATAATTAAATTGCGCTTCGGTTAGGCCTATTTACATGGCTGTAACTTGCTATTATGACCCTCAAATACGCGAAAAACCCATAAAAACATTTTATGTTAAGAATAAAATTCTTCACGCTTACTCTCATTTCTCAGCCAAACTATCATACGTAGGTTAACCATGCATATGAACTTTATTAGATTTCATAACAGTTAATTAAAAAAAAATTAAATAATTCCATCAATTAGAGACGGAGTTACATTATTTTGAAGTGGGGGGTGGGGGCTAAAGGGGGGAGAACCACGAAAAAGTGGTGGAGTTTGTAATTTCTTTTCTAAGATATATTTGATTTCCATTTCAAAATCAAAAAACCGTGGTATGCGTCAATGATAAGATAAAGTGAACGATACAGGCCTATTACGCATGAACGGATTCGAATGAAATTTTGTTGAAATATACTTTGAAATAATGCTGAACGACCTATGCACTTCAGCTTGTGGTGAAAGGATTTTTTTTTTGAAGGGGTGGGGTTTGGGGAGGAGCAGATTCGAAGTTTAGCATTGGTCAGAGTCCAGACGTGGACGATTCGAATGAAAGTTGATAGGAACAATCTTTGATAATAAAGTTGAAGTTAAGGTATACAGGGTGTCGCAAAAGTCAGTGGTCGCCCAGGTGATATACCGGGTGTTCATGCTGATGTATCGGGGATTTTTACCTTCGTTCATGCTGATGGTGTACCATCATCGTTTCTTAGAACGAACGAAGATTGTAGTGACTCATCCTGCCTCAGCTCCTGTTAACGTCAATATTGGACGAACTGATGCTGGGACTGATGACCCAGCATCTTGATTCCCTTGAGCTGAGCCTGGATGACGATCTTAAGTGTGCCCTGCCTCTATTATTGAAACTCAACTCACTGTATTGTTGTGCATTCCGTAATCAAATCAATTGTTAAGCATGCGCTTTGCCTTGCCAACATATTGTTAATTTTAAGTAGATAATATTTTCATTCCAAGCCTCCATTCGATCCCAAATCTCCCGTAAGTAATCTTTGGCTTATCAATTAGAAATTTGTTCCTTTTCCTCCCCAATTTCCCCAGTCCGCCACATTTAAGCCATCATGTCCCTGTCAGTCATTATATTTTAGTCATCACATTAACATTAATTAAGAACTGTTCGGTTAAGTCGTGGCAGGCGAGGCTATGTGTAAAATCCAGCATTAATGAACCATCAAATATTGAACCCAGCCAAATCTCTTCTTGATTATTGAATTTCACACACTGAACCATCTCCCATACACTTTAGTTTTATCACATTAGGGTCGCCCACTCCCCCAGAACCTCTACAAGATAAAAAAATACCGGTAAAATCAGCATGAATTCCCAGTATATCACCCGGGTATATCACCTGGGTGACCCCTGACTTTTGGGACACCCTGTAAACATGGTTTTATCAGGTAAAGTTCAAGATGACGGCGCTCGAAAATTGTTAGTGGCTTTTAACTTCTAAAACACAAAACCGTTGCAAAAACCTTCAAAATAAAATTTTCTTCGAGCAAGATCTTATTACATTCAGTGAAAGTCATATATAGGCTCTACAGAATGTTTTTGACGTTTTCCTTTTTTTTAGTCAGATTTACATCCAGATCTTTACGCTTCAGCGGGTTTCATTGATTTTTTTAAAGTATCAAACCAGTTCATTCTGTTAGCCAATATTTATTACATGCGACCCACGACCAAGGTGCCTATTCAGGCCCGGCGGAAGCAAATTATTAGTGGTACGGCTGTTCAGGCTTTTTTTTGGGGGGGGGGGGGGATTCCAATAATAATACTTAAGCTAAACATTATTTTTTTAATTTTATTATTTTTTATTATTATTTACTTAAATTATTAAACATGTTGCAATCTTGCAGCTTGTTACCTCATCACTTTCTACGTCCAGATAAAAGCTTCCCGAAAATTGCTGACATATTTTCAAAATACTGGACAAAAGTGTTTACCACTCTATCTCTTGCTTCCTTGTGCACATGTATACTTTGTTCCACGTTATGTTTTCAGAAAACTGACTGTATGAGGCTACGTTTTCTTCCACTACGAGTGCAAAAAATCCGTAATCATCCCTTTCGTAAACTCTAACAGTAACTTTGTAGAGTCTACAAGAGTGATTTCCACATGTTTTTGCACTCTTAGTGCAAGGAAACGAGTCGTCATCAAGTCAGTTTTCTGAAAACATAATGTGGAACACACTATAGTACCACAGATGGTTTAGTCTCTCTAGTCTCACAGTCGAACGCAAATTAGTTGTATTTGTTTTTAATAACAATCAAAATTCTTAACCATTGTGATCTGTAATGATTACTAGTAGCAAGGGTAATAAAATTTATATTACCTTTGCTAGTAGTAAATATATTTCAACAAGTAAAGAGAAAAATTCAGCTTGTATCTGCATTCTTTACGGGAACGCCACCAAAGCGGCCGCTACTGCCTAAAATTTGTGAAAGTCGCTACTGCCCTTTGAATGTGGAAACGCAGGTTTTTGTCAGCACCGCCGCCGAAGAATGTTTTACCGCCTATTTGTGCTAATGTGAAGCCTCCCACGATTGGCTAGCGGTTTCTTCTTTACTGTATGACTTTTCGTTTCTATTGCAATTATGTTTACAACTTTTGCAAATGCACTCAAATAAGTCACATATAATTCCTATAATTTAAGATAAGTGTTATTGCACAATTATTATTCTGAAGAATAGGTCCATTTTTTTTAAGAACGGTAGTGTTGCACGCTGAAGGCAACAGTGTATACCCACTATTCAGTGTGCCCACATTCTGTGCACTTACGAAGTGAAGTCTTCCTTCAGAGTCTTCCTTCAGAGCCATGGGATGGTTTCACCTGTAATGATCTATGCACTTTACTATTTTAGTGTTACATTAATGTTTTGTAATTACATTACGTGTATGTTGTTTTATCAAAACAGTTCGGACAGCGTGTATGTATACATGGGATTGCAATATTTTTATAAAAGACTAGGGCAATAATGCAAATTACAGAAGTGGCATAAATTGTGCTACACAAACACTATGAAAGCAACCCCTTTGGCTTCACTGCAACACATTAAACAGGGACCACTTATGGTATTTTCAAGGTCGCTTACGACAAATTGAACAGTTAGAATTTTAGACTTTTTGTTAAGCAAAGTGGCTCGTACGGTTGAAGAAGGTTTTTTCCTCCTTCTTCTTCCCCCACCTACTGAGAACATTGTTCCCCTTCCTTTGGGGAGGGGGTGGCATCAGAAGCAGTGACACCAACATCTTGGATTCTGTGACATCAAAGGGAGCGACATCTGGGGGGACATCAGAAATGACAGCATGCGTGTACCACTAAATGGTGTCACAAATGCCCATCTCCCACTGAATGCCAAGGGGGGGGGGGAGTAGTGGTCCCTTTATTTGGGGGTTTTTACCCTTTAAGCCCTTTCAGGAGGGGGTGAGTGGGGGATGGGAGGGGGGTGTGCGCGGGTGTTATTGTTGTTGAGTCTCTTGTTCTAAGTGAATTAGGTAAAGAGTTATAGCGGTTGGAAGTTCTTAACCCGTTAGTTACTTTAATGGGTGGGGGCGGTGGAGCCCATTGGGGCCCCCTGCGGGGGCGGAGGGTGGGGGGAGGGGGAAGGGGGTGTCGCGTGGGTGGGATGGGGGTGGTCGGGTGGTGGTGGAACAAAGCGTTCGAGGGGGGCAGGGCGCGAAAGGTCACACTTAACTCTTTCCTTCCAGACGGTAACCCCTTGGTTTTAGCATGGGGGAGGGAGATGAGGCTTAATGGCGCGTCGACAGCTTGGTCATTAGCGCCAACCTCAGTCACAGTGCAGTGGTCCGGGTTGCCACTGCACCACACATTACAGAGATAACAGGAGGACAGACTTATCGCCCAATTGACGCACAATGTCATGCGGAAGATGGAAACGACGACGAAAACCATCAAGATGGCAACAATCAACAAGGAAGTGCCGGACCGTAAGTGGCCGCCGACACCAATAACTTCAGGAGGGTCAACCCCCCGCAAAAGGAAACAGTGAGTAAGTCGAGTGTGACCAATGCGCAAACGGGCCAACACCACCTCCTCACGGCGACTGCGGCGACACGCCGAGTGCCATTCCTCAACAGTGCCTTTAATAGCTCGTAATTTATTGCCGTCCTGTCCATCCCACGAGGCTTGCCAAAAAGCATGTAACCTCAGATGCAGAGTTGGAAAAGCGTCCGCGAGGGAACAAGGCTGAGATCCCTCCCGAGAGGGCCAGAAACGGCCCCTTTTGCTGCAGAATCCGCTTGCTCATTTCCACCTATCCCAACATGGCCCGGGATCCAGCATAAAAGCACGGTTTTCCGCTGGCCAGGCAAGCGGGAAAGCAAAGCTTGGACACGTTGTGTCAAGGGGTTCCGAGGATTGTAAGTCGCCAAGGATTCCAGGGCACTCATGGAATCGCTAAAGATAATGAAATGCGTGCTCTGAAGGCCAAGGATCCATTCCACCGCCAAACCGAGAGCCAAAAGCTCTGCAGAAAACACAGAATAGCCTGATGGAAGGCGATGGGCAACCGTCACTCCCTTACAAACACAAGCACAAGCCACGCCAGCGTCTGACGTCGACCCATCAGTAAACAGCCGCTGATAACCGGCGTACTGAGAACACAACCGCCGGAACTCCTGTAAGTACCTTGCAGGTAGAGTGGAACCCTTCGGGAGGGACGCCAGAGCGAAAATGAAAATGCCACTTGGGACAAGCCAAGGGGCTACTGGCATCCCCCCAAGCCTCAAGACGCTGGGCATTTCAAAGGCTATCTCCTGACAGGACTGCTGGAGCCTATCGCGGAAATCACCCTTACCCACCCTGCGTCTACCGACTCGCAAGTCTGGCCCAAAAACCATGGACCAAGCAGGACTGGATTCCACAGCACGTAAACGCACAGCATACTGAATGGCCAGCTTTCGCCGACGTATGGCCAAAGGTGGCTCCGAGGCCTCGGCATAGAGGCTGACCACTGGAGAAGTTCGAAATGCCCCAGTCGCCACACGCAGGCCACTGTGATGCACAGTGTCCAACATCTGGAGGGTCGAGTCACTAGCCGAACCATACACCATTCACGCATAATCAAGTTTGCTGCGGACAAGGGCTCTGTAGAGGCGCAACATGGCAGTGCGATCGGCACCCCATGAAGTGCCCAACAGAACCCGCAAGATGTTAAGTGCCCGCAAAGACTTGTCTTTAAGTTGGCGCAAGTGTGGAAGCCAAGATAACCTGGAATCGAACACCAGACCCAGGAAACGTGCCTGTGGGACAACAGGAATCTGCGCCTGCCCCAAGTACAGGCAAGGATCTGGGTGCAGCGTTCGTTGGTGGCAAAAGTGAATGCACACAGTCTTGTCCGGAGAAAACCGGAAACCATTACTGACCGCCCAGGTCTGGACTTTGTTAATCGCCAGCTGTAGCTGCCGCTCGCAGGTCTGCATGCGAGTTGCCCGAAAGCGCAGGCCGAAGTCATCGACAAACAGTGACTGGGGAACAGTAGCTTGCTGAGCAATGGGGTTGATCCCAATAGCAAACAAGATGACACTAAGAACACCTCCTTGAGGCACACCATTCTCCAAGACAAACGGGCGGGAAAGAGTCGCCCCGACACGAACACGAAAAGAACGGCCTGAGAGGTAAGCAGAAAGCAACAGTGGCATCTGTCCCCTCAAGCCATAGTTATAGAGATTACGGAGAATCCCATAACGCCAGGTCGTATCATAAGCCTTCTCCAAGTCAAAGAAAACCTGAACCAGATGTTGACGCAGGCGAAAAGCCTCCCTCACATCCGATTCAAGGGCAACCAGATGATCGATGATTGACCGAAAACGTCGAAAGCCACACTGGGACGCAGATAAGAATCCGCGTGATTCCAGCACCCAGACCAACCTCTCACTGACCATCCGTTCCATAAGTTTACAGACACAGCTAGTCAGAGCGATTGGGCGATAACTGGAAGGAGCAGTAGGGTCTTTGCCCGGTTTCACAATCGGGATGACCACTGCTGTCCTCCACGCTGCCGGAACAGAGCCTTCTGCCCACACACGGTTGAACATCTGCAGCAAGAACTGCTGGGAGGCAAGAGGCAGATGTTTCAACAGCTGATAGTGAACATCATCAGGCCCTGGGGTGGAGTCATGCGACTTGGACAAAGCTGAAACAAATTCCTGCCTGGTGAACGGTAAATTGTACTCCTCTAGCCCGTCGGAGCGAAAGTCTAGAGAGTGAGCCTCTTCTCTACGCTTTATTCTGAGGAAACCAGGATCATAATGGTTATCACTCGAGACCAGCGCAAACGCAGACGCAAGACAGTCGGCGATATCCGGCACAGAAGAGATCACGGAATTCGCCACCTTCAGCTGTGAAATCGGGGACGACACGTTCCTCCCCGAGATCTGGCGCACCTTCCGCCACACCTGCTGAGAAGGCGTGGAGCGCGTGATCGACGAAACATAAGCTGTCCACGAAGCACGTCTAGCCTCACGGATGACATACCTGGCACGGGCACGACAGCGCTTAAAGGCTACAAAGCCACAGAACCCCCTTGTGTCATGGACAACACAACGGGGAGGTGATCGCTTCCATGCAGATCGGCAGTGACAGCCCAAGTGAAGTGAACTGGGATGGCAAGGGAGCAAAAGGCTAAGTCCACCGCTGACCAATTGCCTGTGGCCAGGTTACAGTGTGTCATGGCTCCATCGTTCAGGATGTAAACGGACCCCCTCTGCATCCACTCCTCAAGGATCCTGCCTTTGTTGTCAGTATTAGGTCCTCCCCACTGGACGTGGTGGCTGTTAAAGTCGCCCAGCAGGAGAAACGGGGCAGGAAGCTGGCGAACCAGGTCCTCCAGGTCACCAACCCCAAAGACCTCATCCGGCGGTAAATAAACCGAACAGGCAGTAATATCGAATTGAAAAGAAACTCGAACTGCTACCGCCTGAAATCTAGTGTGCAGAGGCACACTGGCATGCGGCTGAGAGTGTTGAACCAGCACTGCAACACCAACATGTGCACGTGGCACAGGGTCTGCATCCAGACGGTAGACAGAGTGACCCCTAACAACCGGATTATCCGACGCCTTAAAGCAAGTTTCCTGAAGGCAGCAGCACAGAGGTCGCTAATGCGACAAATTTTGGCATGGGTGGGGTCTCGAAAGAGGGCCGGGTTGGAGGGGTCTCGAAAGAGCGCCGGGGTTGGCTCGGGAAGAAAGGGGAGGGGAGGGGGGTAAACACGCGGCCAGCGTCGAGCAGGGTTTTCCCCTCTCGGTGAAGGAAAGAAGGAGGGTCTCGAAGGAGAGCCAGTGGTCTCAACTTACTAGAGGTAACCACCTCAAACGACATTCAAACTCAGGCAAGAAACTGCCTTAACTAGAAGTCTGCTAGGTTCACAAATTATAAACACACTCAAAATACACATATAGCCACCCGCTCACACGAAACAAACTTAATATATGAAAAAAAAACACAGACAAATATAAAAAACCTATATAATACACAAATTGTGCGTGCAAGCCCAAACACCGAAACATTAAACTTTTCGAACATAAACTGCGCTTTC
>JAHWFP010221120.1:0-12729 GCA_023313725.1 Lithobius niger
ATCGAACTCACGACCTTGAGATTATGAGACTCACGCTCTACCTACTGAGCCACCGAGGCAGTTGATCGATAACGACGACAACACTAATAAATTGTTTTCATGTTAAAATCATTAATTCAGACTTCAGCTGATTCCTCCCTTAGTATTTACATAAATTCGTCCAAGTTGCCACGTATTCGGCAATCTAACAATGTTATTTTTTCCTCCCATCTGCTTTTGTTTTGTTTTGCTTTTAACTGTCAACTGCTGAGACTGCCTCATGGCAAAAATGAGGGAAATTTAAAAAATAAAAAAATAAATTTTTTTTTATGCATATACCATGAACGAGATAAAAAAAAATCATTTCGTTTCAAACAAATTAAACCGAGTTCTTATATTAGTAGGAATTCACAGCTGCAGTTAAAAAGGTCAAAAGCCCATTAATTAAACTTACTTTTGAAAAGGCTAAGTGTGCCCTTCAATGACGCAGCCAGAAAAAAATTTCGGAAGGGGCCGAACAAAGCCAACTAGGAGGACGGGGAAATTTAGGTACATCATTGCCATATCTGCCTTCTGGAGACTACTTTTTTCACATATTCTGGGGGAATTTATTTAGCATTATGACAAGTCTGCCTCCCCTCCCCCTCTGCACCACTAGCACCCTTTGTGAAATCGGAAGACATCTTTTCTTCCTAACGTGCATGCATACCTTGTATACCTGTACATTACTACATCGATCCACGTTTGGAATGCTGCAGTCAAGCTTGGTCGCTGAATCAAGGAACAGAACTTATACCTGGAAGCATTTCAACATCGAGCTACTAGACTTTTTTCGTGTCTACACACCTCCTGGTTCAGGTGCAAAAAATGGCATAATCGGCTGTGCTCGCAGTGCTACAATTACCAAGGAGTGGTGCAAAAGGAAAAAGTGGGGCCCACAAACAAGAGTTGAATTCAGGGTTACAGTCTGCTTTAAATAGCAATTTTTTGGTAAAGATTTAGGCCCCTGCCTCACAATTTTTGGGTTCCTTACCCCCTGGACCCGGGCACCTTGCACCATTTGTACTCCCTTTAACTGTAGCAGTGTGTGAAACATCACGCCAAATTGATTGATTTAAGAGGCTGATTAAGTTGATTTAAGGCAATTTCAACCCACAGAGTTCTGACCAACGCTGAAGCATGAGCCCGAACAGGAGAACTCACTTGTGTCTATGTGAAATGAGCTTAATGGAGCTACCACACCGCACCGTTTTGTCCCTCATCCGATTGATCGAATGTAGCCTGCAGGCACAACAGCCTTCGTTGCATTTCCCATCTCCCTTTGAAAATGACCATTTTTGTCCATCTGATCGATGTGTCAGGGTATCCACCGGCCAATCAAAACACACAGCTCCATGCTTGTCTCTCTTGCCACTTCAGCCAAAAATGGCGGCTACACACGATCGATTGAAAACTATCGAAAGTTACGAACAATTCTAAAAAAAATATGCACATACTTCGTAGCAACACAAGCACTCTCATAAGTTGCTTAGCAGCACGATATATTTCCACGAGTAAAACAGACCTATGAAACATTACGATTGTTTGTCGTCTGGCATTTTATATTCTAAGAGTATTAATAAAATGAGATCCTCATAAAATACAAGTTTTCAACACCAACAATAACTCATCTACACAATCTTTACTAGAAAGTTCTCTCGTCACAAGTTGCTATGGTCCTGTCTTCCCTCCATCCCAGTCATCTTCTTTCCTTTTGCTTTGTATTGTCTATCAGGGAAAGAAGCATTGGAATGGGTCGTGGGGTAATCGTCTAACTGGAAACTCACATAATTTGAAGAACGTATACCGTATAACGGTATAACAGAAAGTCGGCTAACAGGAAACTCGTATACTGGAAATCAGTCTGTCCCTGCCTCGCTCGTTGCGGCTATATATATATAACATCAGGAACCGCAAGTATATTATTGTCCAGTTAGACGTTTATCCATTGTACAATATTCCGTTTAGACGATTTTCCAGATTTGTTATTTCGGCAGGTATTAGACAATTATTTTTCCAGTTAGACATTCGTCCGACGCCCCATTGGAATGAGACGGGACTCGAAGGTACGCCCTTCCCCACAAGAAGTGATTACAAAGTTTGGTCAGGGCCGGTGCTCAAGAACCAATTCCACCCAGAAAGCTCAAAGCCAGGGTCCCATGTGAAAGGGACAGTACAAAGTAACAACTGGGTGAAGACCCAATCCTGTCTTCTACTCTCGTGTGGCAGAGTTCTACTGTCTACTATTTTTTATTATTTTCTTTCTTTGGAAAGGAATATAGGTGCAAATAAGAACTACAAAATTAAAACAGTTTAAGCCTGCATGAAAAAATGGTCCCAATTCCAAGATGTACCGTCTTAAGTACTTACACATTATACACCAGTAAGACTATTGAAGTTATTTTATATTCTTCACCTGCCATCGCCACCTACCCAAAGATCAGCAATCATCCAATAACATATTCACTACAGGGTAAGAGATTCCCAAAAGATAGCGATTAGGAAGTGTACGGCATAACACGAAGTTCTCTAACCGTTCAGTCTCACTGTAGCAAAATTACAGGCAACATCGTTTAATGGCTGTATATCTTAATGTCTGCTGCATAATAGAATCACCATCATATAAAAATTTGGTTACATGATCCAGGCCTATTCTGAATCAACACTTTTTAAAATATCTTAGGAAGCAGAGAGCACAACAGCTTTGTTGTGAGGCAGGAAATGGGCCGCTAACTGTATATTTGGATGCGAGGAGCTTCTCACAAGGTTGGTTGGAGAAATTTCCCTCACCATTCCATTAACCAGTCTATTGCCATTCTAACATATACTGTATTTTCCCCAATTATGAAATTTTCTTTACGCTAATTTTATCTGCGTTTTTCTTGTACTTCTATGTAAGGTTTGTGTTCCGCAGGGAAAATGGCGTTGTGGCAATAAAATAAATACAGCCAATTTAGAGCATTTTATTTATTTTCCCACTCCTCTCCCCTCGTTGTCATTGCTCCATTTTATTTATCCTATCACTTCTCTTACCTCGCTTTTAAAATAAACTAAATCTGCTTTATTTATATTACCACCTTGTGCACCAGTTGTTCCTTCTGCATTTCCTCATAATTATATACTTACTTTCAACAATTTAGAGCTGGAACACTTTCCAGACAAACTTATTTACACACTAACTTTTCATAACAACAAATTTTCATAAAGTCTAAAACAAGTTTTCAGATTTCAAGGACACAGAGTTGTTTCCGCCTTTTTAGTGGACCAGTTCTCGTACAATAATTATGTACTAGCTGTAACCCCGGCATAACATACGCCGGCTAGCTGGTTCCCGCATACCTGAGCGTAACACTGTAGTGGGCCCCTGTTTCCCCTATTGTGTGGTCTGAATATCCCCATCTCTGCTCCCTCTTTGAACCCCTGCTGATTTGTGTTATGGAAGTAAATGTTTATTTTCATTGGAGGACGTTTCTCTGTTCTGATACCAAGCCCAACAACGGTTGTGCATGCAGTGATTGTTACTCAACCAACTTTGAAACTCTTCCAAGTCGGCTCGTAAGAGCTAGCTTTATTAATGCAATATGTCGATTGTTATAGGCCACATCTGTTTGACATTGTCGGTCGCTAGCCCTCTTTCATTGTAGTGCATAATAATGATGAATTTGCTTGCCCAACCTAAGTGTATTATATATATATATAATATATAGACAGCCATAGATTCAACCTTTTCTTGTTATGAAATATCCATGATAAACGACTGGAGGTACAGGCACTGTTTCAAAGCTAATGAACTCTTAACGTTGCTCGAGTTGAGAAGGCATGATACTATGTTCTAACTCGACTTTTGCGTACCTGGCACCTCGGTAAGAATGGCAGTGTTTTCAAGTACTTAAGTTTGTGTCAATAAACTCATTTCCTGAAGAAAAGAAACTATAAACAAACAAGTGTCAAATCTACTGATGTTAACTAGATCAAAATTAATAGTTACAAATTATGATGCTTACGCAGCCTAGGCCAGGAGGCATGCAATATGGCGGAAAATATGTAATATAGCAGAAAAATCAAAATAAATTTGCAATCATTAATAAAAAACACCCGTTGTAAGCATCTGGGAATTAAAGAGAAATCCACCAAGTGATCATCCCCAGACGCTACGGAGGGTACTGAGTATTTATTTAATTGCTGAAGTTCATTTTTCTTCTCAGTCAACAGCAATAAATTCTTGTTTTGGTTGGAATAAAAGTTTTTCTTTAAAAAACTTTGATGGCCTTTTCAGATAAGTACTAGTTTTAAGGAGATATTCAAGGTAAAGAACCTGCAACGCTTTCAGCATTCGTACCTTCTGAGCGAAAATAACTATCAATTTCGGAAACGTACAAGACACTTCGCACAACTCGCAGGACAAGATAAAAACACGCTGGCTACTTATATTTCTGGACAAGACTACAAGCCCCAGGTCCCATTAATTTAAACATTTAAAACATGGTTGTTTGACACCTGCAGTGATGACAACCCGCTGTAGTGAGAAAACCCGATTGAAGCAAGGTGACTCAAGGACATCTGTGCCTTTTGTACAGTGTAGCCGGCGTGTTTTCAATTCATCCAGTATGTTGTGCCAAGCACTTTAAAAGTATGTGAAGTATTCACGCACATTTTACCCTTTTTCTACAAAAAACAAAGCTTTTGAAAAGCTGTATTGAAACTTTAAAATTCATTGACAGAAAGTCAGTACTGACCAATTCGTTTTCGAAGAACCTATTCGATTAGCGACATAACCGATAAACATAAAAGCGGCTAAAATCAGTTTGACTTGAACGGTCTGTTACGGACTTTACAGCAATGCAGGGTAAGCCTGAACTTATATGACGCCAAGCTAGATAGCATTTGCACTCTACAAACATGTGAATGTGTATTCTTATCAGAAAGCCTTCGCACACCGAGTCCTTCATTTCACATTAAGAGTCAACTCCCAGGTGATAAGTGAATTGGCAGCTCATACTACACAGGTTTGGCAGTTGGCAGGACGATAACAAGCAAATCTGTTTGCCCACGATCACGCAGACACGAGCCTACACCAGGGACAATGATTTTCTACGATTCCAATATTATCAACAAAAATAATTGTGGCATTAATAACCGTTTTAGCTTATAATTTATTAGGCTCTAGTTTATAATTCATTAAGGTCCCACATATTGCCTGAAACCGTGGTGATGTGTTTGTTATTACGTGTTAGTATTTTTCCCGTTTGTCCTATTTTTCTCTACATAAATTTACTGACTGCGTCAAAGCATGCTTAATTCTTATTTATTGTCTTTAAAAAATCATCTAATTTCTGAATAGTTTCAAAGAAGATGAGTTTGGATTATCACCACTTGAATAATCGAGGTTTTACTGTAACTTTCTGTCACAATGTCTTATTTTCTTTTCTCGCATAGATTCGCAAATTGCCAGTAAATGCAACAAAATAGAACAAATAAATAAAATTGGTGCAATCTATTATTTTATTACGTATGCAAGCATTTACTGTAACTATAAAAATAAACTTTTTTTTATTTCGCAATCATAAATCTTTTACAATGTACACCACCCTAACTGAATTATGTTTGGATCTACAGACCTAATCTGTCACACAACCTCGAGAATTTATAAAACTACCTAACTAAACAATGTCTTTTTTTTAACACATAGGGCTACAAACAAAATTCTTAGCATTTTCTTGCAACCCTGAAACATCACAGTTAAAGATAAAGCGTTCTTTTCTTTTGCAAAGGACAAGTGTGATTACTTTGCGTTTGCGAACAATGGTAAATTTCTGAAAACGGTTCAGTCCGGTAATAAATACCTCCATTAATATCTTCCATATGGGCACATTCTCAGCAATTAAGACGCAATTAAGGAGTGGGAGAAACGTGTAGGACATATTCGTTACAACAATCCTGTGGCTGATCATTTAGCAATGCTTACATAATTATCATGAAAAGGTAGAAATCTGTTGATATTTTTGCTGAAAGTGGATCAGCCATCTGGCTGACATCACTATTTTCCATGGCGGTTTCGATGTTGACATGACACTAGAATAAACCAAATTGGATCTGAAGGATGGATACAAATTAGATTCGGACTGTGCAAAATGTTTCCGTTTTGCTAATTTCAGTAACTTCACTAAACTTTGGTCGATATAGCATTTCAACAATTTTTATAAACAAACTTTTCAAAGTGACAATTTCAAATTAACAGCATAAACTGTTATAAGTTATAAGGGGGAAAACTAACGCTCGGCCGATACCGGTATTGGCATCGGCTAACTGTTTTGGTCAAATATCGGTTTTTGTGATATCTTCGCCAAAAATTGTCCTTTTTGATGTTCCAATACACCATTTAAACAGTTTTTTCGAGAGCTTTCCAATGGTGCTAATTTCAGAGCGATAGCTTCAGTAGTTATCAAATTATTTAACAAAAACCAAAAACAGGTTCCAAAAAACGCACTTTACTGCAAGATGCTTGCTCATAGAGCTTTGAGATTCGGAATTTTTCATCAAATTTTGTTTCTGAATATGGAAGAAATATTAACTTTACTGGAAGTAATGCACTGCAGTATCGGCATCGGTGATGTAGCATCGGACCGTATCGGTATCAAATCAGAATCGGTCAAAGTTGGTATCGGCCGAGCCTTAGAAAAAACCAATGAACAAGTTGCAAAAATGTCCACTCAGGCTTCACTCAATTTATCAATGAGAGAAAACAATTGAAGAAACAGCTAAAACTACTCAGATTTGAATGGATTTGTTGAGATCGTTGGCAAGTTCTGCTTTTAAATTGTGTTACTGTGTATTTAAAGTAGAACAGAGGTTTTCTGGATACTGTTAGGATCTGACCCATATTTGATAGACATACGTCCGATCATTCTTTAGTCAACACATCATGTATGTTCTAATTTCGCCTACAAAAAAATGTGAAGTACTGCCACTATGACTGAGTTGGTGGATGTTACCAGCAGCCTGGAATAGCATCGTCTGTTAGCAATAATTTAAACAGATATCTAGCCTTTCATGAATTTCATGTAAGTGTTGCCGGGTGTATAGTACAGTTTGCAGTATAGCTGTAAACGAACGTATTTCCCGCGTTCCCGCCATTAGTTTTGTCTTATTATTGAATAGGTAACCAGTATTATTGCTGAACCTGCTCCTTAAACTCCTAACTTTACAATACATTTTTAAAAATAATAACAGAGCTCTAAGAATCCAATTACATGCAAATCATTGAAGCGCTCTTTAAAGTCTATAACACATTAGCTATCCGAACATATAAAACAATTCGTGTAGCAAGTTCACTTCTGCTCCTGCTACGGTAATGTTGTATTATTTACGCAATGCTGCAAGTAATTGAGGCACGAAGTACACAACTAAACTTTATCTATACACACACAAGTCACTATTAATTACGTATGGTTAGTGAAACATAAGTTTAAGACAGCAGCAAAATTGTGACGTCTTTAAAGAGAACTGGAGCCTTTATTATGTTCTGTGATGAAGAGGATAATCTAGAGATACACCAATGTGGCTACATCAGCCTAAGAAGCATCAAACGACAGCCTCTCTTGGCTAACTTGGTCATCCGTTTTAAGCAGGTGTTAAATTAAAACATCAAAAATGAACAATTTACTATACCGTTTTGTGACAATTGTACTGAGAGCCAATATTCTGGACGGCAAAATTTGGGCCTGCGGAAACATCTGGCCTATTTGTGAAATCATTCTAATAATTTTTGACTCCATTTATGACAAATATGCCTATATTGCTTATTAAATGCCCATGGGAATTAAATTTAGTAAAATCCGGGCAGGGTGTCACATCCAATAGAACACATTTTTTAAACCTAAATTTTCCTAGGGAGGGCATTTTGCCTTGGGGGCGAAACAATCTTAACCTATTCTTAAAGTATCAATGGCTTCTCGTCCAGTTTGCTTGGCTAAAGCCTGAACGTCAGATGGAAGTGCCAGGTGGGGCACTCTGATAAGCTCTAATTAACATTTTATGGTAATAATGATCTGGGGGGTAGCTATCTCAATTCTGACGAACTCATCCGAAGACTACATTTGTTTCAGACTGTCAGTTGCAAGCTCAGCTTTTGTCGCACAGAACTGATGAAGCAAAGCTGTTTGGGCTTTTCCTAGTATCTACAGCGCACAAGCTCAAGGCATCACTGGTGAATATAAGTTTGACAATAGACTGAAATGGAGTGAGGTAGGTATATACTGTAGTGTTTTGTTACAATGACACGATTCACAATATCTCATGAAAGCCTAGTTTTATCATGTATATTTTCATTGCTTATGTGCATCAGGCATGTCAGGGGGTACTCTACAAATTAACTGTCTTTATAAACACAGGCACTATGAATAAGATGAGTGCAATTTACATTTAGTTCTGTTTGACTGTGAATTTAAAGCTGCTTAACTGCTTATTTTCACCAAGCCCTTCTATGATGGGGGAAAAGACTTAACGCTAAGGCTCAATTCAAATACAAATCTTTACCATTCAACTACGTAGAATTGGAATTTACTAACACAGGCTGTCATCTCTGCGAGGCTGTAAGACGTGAAGTGACCAGTTGTTCAAAACATTTCTCCTAGAGAGCAATAAAATAGGGTGTCGGTATCAAACGAGATTGATTCTGCGCATTCAAAGCTGCTGTCCTGATGTTCAAAAAACACTGGTAAAATAAAGAAAACTAGCCAACTGTCGTTCATAATTTCCGGTAACTTGGCTACATGGCTAGTTAGTTTCTCCCTTTTCCAAAGGCGCACTTGAAATTCTATAGGGGAAAACACTTACGAATTCAAAAATGTCACAACGCTTACTCTGAAAATTCGAGTCCATGTTTACATTTTTTTATGCTTAGATTTCAAAGTAAAGGATACTTACCGTTCCAATATCCTTGCAAATTTTAGACAGTCAGGTTTTTCTGGAGTTGGAGGGGATTAGAACGACTGTTTTCAAACCCAAACATTCAGTTTCTTGCTGAGAGGAGAGTTTAATAAGTTGCTGCGGCAGAAGTGGTGCACTGGCCTGCAAGTTACGGAGGCTATGGCCTCGCGCCGCGTTCCGACGAACGATAGCAGCAGACGAACGATCACGACGAAGTAAGCGGTGATGTGGTAGCCTGATGAAGACAGTCGTTCTGAGCCCCTCCAACACCAGAAAAAACTGACTGTCGGAAATTTGCAAGGATATTGGAAAGGTAAATATCCTTTACTTTGAAATCTAAGCGTAAAAAAAAAAACGAAAACACTTACGAATGATGCAATATTGAAAGAAATAACAGAAAGTACAGCTAGCCATGCTAACCACTCACCCAACCAGCGAAACAGCCAACAAAAATAGTACAAATACCAGCACAAAATTAAGATTCGAGCCATGAAAATGCTTTACAGCAATACTATACAATGGTCTTGTTCAAGTTTCTTCTTTGCTTGGTCACCAATAGCAGCAATGACGTCGGATGACAAAAGGCTATAATCAGATGAAGGCGGAAGTTGCTGTTGGAGGTGCGTTTCCGTCGAACCAATACAATGACTGTATACTACGGTATTTCCAAATCTGAGAGATAGTTCCTGAAGGAGTGGATCGTCTGTAAACGCTTCATGACACAGCTGAACAGTTCGGCTGAAGAGTTGCTCAGTGGCACTGGCTGGCAATGACGACGCCAAGTCACCTGAATCAAAAATAACATTTCAATTCCTGTGGTTAGTTCTTTCTTATACTGCACCGAACATTTATTTTTCTGCAAAACCAAACTGAACCAAACTAATCTTAAAATCAGAAGAACACCAAACACTATCGTAATGAACAACATAATGTCAACCTAGCCTAGATGAATAAAATCTGAACTCTTCAATCTACAGTGGCCCATGCATCAAAGCATAATTTTGTGATTCAAAAAACTTTGGTATAGTCATACAGCCTTACAGGTACAAATGCATCTTAAAGATGTTTGAAAATAAACTAAACTTCCACCATTTGCATTTTGCTTCATAACTTTTGAAAGGTGTGACAAAATGACCTTTAAGGCAGTACATTAAAACATTAATCTCTAATTGCTGATGATAAGTGAACTATATTTAATTTGGTACTTTCATCATAAAATACGTAGTACACTAGGCGCACCATAGAAAACAACAGTCAGAATGTGGCTAAACAGCATAACGAGTGCGTGTTTTAGTCCGTTGTAACAATGTTAGAAAGCACAGTAATATTGCACCACATTACCTAAAATCAAAACTGAAACCTATCATGCGAAGCAAGCCAAAGTAAGCCACGAAAGCAATGTTCTATTTAATTGTTGGCTAGGGATAATTTATGAATGACTGGTCTTTTGTTTGTTGATTTTTTATTATTACTTTTACATTATTTCGCATTTCAAACACCTTTTGACCTAAAACAAGCTTTGAGTACGTGGGACACACCTCAAACCGTCCCATACAGCTGGCGACCTCAACTAACGAATTGAAATACACTCCTGATACAGCAGTACGACAGAAATTAAAGAAACGTACCTCCCTTAATTTTCTATGCTCTTCCTGATGACACTGAAGCGAACCAACAAGTTCTGTTAGGTTTGGTTCATTCAGTTGACCAGTATCACAACCAGTAAAGCCGTAATTGATAAAAACCAAAAATATGTTCCGTTTGGTATTTTCGTCACAAAATGCATAACACTGAAGTGAACCCACCACCCTATGTTTCGGTTGGTATTAGTTCATTCAGCCTCCTAACTCAGTACTATAAATTCATGTATTAAACGTCCATGGGTCTATACAGTAAATTAGACAAAACTAGGTCTAACTAGCTAGGTGGGAAGTAAACCTAATAGCGGGAATCAAGGAGAGAAGGAAGCAAACCTAATACAGGGAACGAGGAGGCAAGAAAGTAACCCAAACACATAAACAGTGTCTTGAGCACTGTCCAATGCAGGCAGCATTTAAAACAAATCTTATAACATTGCTCTGGCTGCTTTGAGCTTTTGGAAGAATTGTCGGGAGATAGGCGGCATTGTTAAAAAAAAAAAAGGCTGAATTTGGGTCAGTGACTGATTAATACTAGCTGAACCTGACACTATACATGCCACGGTTTCAGTACACCTACTACAATAGCAAGCAATCCTGCTAGTTGCCCTCACCCACCTACGGGCCATAGATTATAGAGAGCATCCAGCCGTAGTATCTCAGCTGACCTCGAGTGGTTGATGTCGAGTGAGATGTCACCAACCACGTATTCTTCCGGTGCGCAGACTTTAATTTACTACCTGCTCCCCAAGCATTAATGTAGTACTGTATATTTTCACTTTTTGAAAATAGACTTTGTAATGCTTCAGTACATCACTTTGAGGGTTTTCTTCTGCCAGACTTCGGAAAACTCCAAGTTCATAGTTCATTTAAGGAAAAAGAAAGGTAGGTAAATTATGACAAATACTCACAGTTTGAACACGCAGAACCAAAAGTCGAAGGTTTTCACTTCAAAACTGGTGAATTCTTCAGGCAGTCTAGTGGCACCCACACTCACAATCCTTCCAAACCCAACGAACTTCCAAAATTCAAAACTCCCTCCTCATCACAGTAGGCCTTGAGTCAGCATTCCAGGCTGGTGTTAGCACTGCTCATAGTCGATGATTTTTCATCTGTTTCTTCCTCCGTAGTTGATGGTGGGGGGAGAAATTTCTTCCAGCTTGCTTCCAGTCTAGTTCAGAATTGGGGTGTCACCATGTTACTAATCATTTTGTAGGCTGGTTCTTGTGTGTTCAGTAGTGTGTTCAGGGTTTGGAAGGATTGTGAGTGTGGGTGCTAGTGGCTTAATTGCCTGAAGAAGACAACCAGTAAACGTTGTCGAAAATTCGCAAGTTTTGAGGTGAAAATCTTTGAAGGCGTGATCGAACTGTGAGTATTTGTCATGAACTTTAACCAAAGTAAAACTGCTGAGTCGACCGATTTTTCAGTATTCAAAACTATCAAGGAAAATTAGTAAAGTACGACAGTTTCTTTATATAGATGGAGTCCTCGATTTTTTCTTTTTCACTGTTGTAACTAAAACGTGGAAGACAGTTTACTACCAACATTTGAAAATCTGTTTAATGGATTGGATTGGTTTATTTAGCTCGCTACGGCCTTGGATACCAAACTGATCATGTGAAAAAAGGGGCCCCGCCCCATCCCCCACACAAGGCTTACGGGGCATAATTAGGCTCAAGAATTTTTTTATTGCTTTTTCCGAACGTTTTTAAAGATTTTCATTTTTTCCCAAACAACTGTGCAAACTGCGAACACAAGCAACAAAAGATCGGTATTTTATGTTGAGGTTTCGTAGCGTTCAAAAATTTCAAAGTAGTGCAATTACTCAACTTGGGATTTCTGTCCACACCCGAGGAAGAAAGACAGAGCGTTGGCTAATGCTCGAAGTTTTACAAAAATGTGTAAATAGTGAAAAAATATTCATATGGCCTGATGAAGAACCTAGGAAGGAAGTGAAATTCAGCCTACGCATATTCTCATTTGATTGAGATGAACATACATCGTTATAATCTGGACGAAGACAAGAAAATATCAGCAAGTTAGACTCTCGTCACCTTTTTTCTTTTTTCCAGCAGGTGGATGTAGGGCAGTGGCTGCGTCTCTCCTGTTTTGAGAGGTTGGATGCTGTGGGTAGGGGGGGGGGGGG
>JAHWFP010221129.1:0-10338 GCA_023313725.1 Lithobius niger
CGGTCTGGAAAACCTGGAAAAACATAAGGGAAACATGTCAGTAACGTTCTGGAAAACCTGGAAAAACATAAGGGAAACATGTCAGTAACGGTCTGGATAACCTGGAAAAATCATGGAATTTCAACACGAGGTTTTGAACGCCACCATGACCCTTTGTCGTACCATGCCTCTCTTGCTTTTTAACTACTTATATTTATTGCTGTTCCCTTTGTAGGCTGGCAGCCAGTGACTCCTTGCCAGTCCTGCTGGTGGCCGGCAAAAAAAGAAAAACCAACAAAAGAAGTGATATCTGAAACAAGTTTCAGCCAATCAAAGCAGTGATATTGGAACAAAAATCGCTGCCACCAAGTTTCTACATTAGTTGTCAAGTTAATCTCACCGACTAGTAGACCACAGTAGTTCTTATCACCCGGGTGTCTAGTATAGTGATACAGCCTAACAGAGCCCCATGCTTTTTGGGTATCACATTTAAATCCTTGGGAGGGGTGGAGCGTGCATCTAGGGTCTATTGGTCTGTCCATGTGCACCTAGGATCAACATTTTCCCTTCCTTGAACGTTAGATACCCGCCTCATATCCCTGCCGCATCTATGCGTCGCCCGGCCGGGATAACTGTTTCCTCCAGGTGACTAGTACACTTCAGCACAAAGTTGGGTCTATTGGTTGGTCCACGTGCACCTAGGATCAACATGTTTCCCCCATTGAACGTTAGATACCCGCCCTATATCCCTGCCGCATCTGTGCGTTGCCCACCCGGGATAACTGTTTCCTCCAGGTGACTAGTACACTTCAGCCCAGAGTTGAGTCTATCGCTCGGCCCACGTGCACCTAGGATCAACATTTTCCCCATTGAACGCTAGATACCCGCCCCATATCTCTGCCGCATCCGTGCGCCGCCGCCGCCCGCGATAATTGTTTTCCCCCAGTTGCCTTCAGCCCAGAGTAGAAACTACGTAATAACTAGGAACGCGTTCTTTGGGCTGTTGAATCCCCACCCTAAAAAAAAAAAGTAGAAAAGGCTCAGCTGGAAGCGCCCCCAGCATCAACTAGATTTTGCCGTAGGGCACGATGTATTGCCCTTTCCCGTTTGAAGCATTTAAACAGGGCAAGTCGCGCGAGACGGCGATCCGTTGCATATCGGCGACTAACTACAATAGAGAAAAAAGAAAGAAAACTAAATCACCTCGTCGCGTTCACGGGCGGCCGGCCTAGGACTTGGGGGAGGCGGTGGGTCGGCACTTTCACGGGAGTAAGTGGGACACAAGATAGCAGGCCCACAGACCGATCTCCTGCACGAGAAGGATGTCGGAGGTATTTGTCTAATGAAAAACCAATTTAAAATTCAATAAAAAAAAAAATCAATAAAAAAAAAGCGCGTTAAAGTATACAAAAGTATACAAAACACGCAACTCACGAGACGCGCTGAAGGATAAAAAAAATATCCAAGAGTTGATAGTTAGTGAGGTGTGTTCCGAACAGTTATTACAACAGAATGAAGTAAGGATCTCGTCAAAAATCGGGTAAGTCTAAAATTGCTCGGGGCTATAATACGAACAATCCCGCCCCCCAACACGGTGGTCTCCCCCTACGGCCTTCAGACCTCTGAATGGCCTAGACGAAATGACAAGAACGAATGACTATTGTAAAAAGACCCAATCCGTCACGCGTTTCTGTCCATTAACGTAACGGTATATAGGCCAGAGGTCGTGAGGTTAATACTGTTATGGGCGTAGGAATGTAGTTATAACATTTATCGGCTATTAACGGTTGTCAAGAGAGCGTGGGACCCCTCAACTAAAAGAAAATAATCGTTCCCCCCTATCAATTCGTCAAAACAAAAAGTGACGGGCTATATGTAAGCTGTCAGTACTGTCAAAAAATGACGCGTAGTTAACGTCTCGCGACCTAGATCTCTAGACAACCGATTTATTATACGTTAAACCTTTCGTATAAGCCCTTTAACCCGAAAAGACAAAAAAACGGGCTAACCACCAAAAAAAAAACACTGCCTCGAGCGAAATGGGCGGCCCACATCGTGACGTAGTACACGCCTCGCAATTGGTTGAAAGTCGTCACATGATTCGAGCCGTGCAATGAGCGACGGTACTATGAGACTAACCAATCGGAGAAATGAGCGAAATAGAGTACCGTAACACCCGTACAGAAAATAACCGGTGCTGATTTGTCGAGCAGCTATTCCACCTGAAACAATGCAATTTGGCCAAGTATAAAACCATCACCCCAGCCAAGAATTCACTAACCCGCCGATCTCAGCAATTGGAACCAACAACTCAGCAATTGTAGAGGTAAGCATTGTTTAATGAGGCATTACTTTAAAATTTAAAAAAAAAAAAAAAAAAAGAGTGCGAGGACTTGGCCGGTTGCTAACGGGCTTCTTTACATTTACGTTTACAGATATCCAACAATCCGAAAGGCCACGGAGCAGTATACCAGAGCAGTGCAAGCAGAGAGGAACAGGTAGGCCTAAATGGTTCCTTTATATCATTTTGCGGAATAGGGCAAAAAAAACCTAAAGGAAGGCTATGTCCTTTTTATTTCTTTTCATATACATAGTGAACAAAAAAAAAATATGGCAACATCATCAGCTTCAGTAGATAGAGTCATTGAAGCCAAAAACACCTACTTCATAGGGGGTGAAATATACGTACAAGTGACGGATTTTCAGGGACGTGCGTACGTACATTTACGGGAATTCATAACCCCAGGAGTAGGGATCCTGCCAGGACGCCGCGGCGTCTCGTTTACTGTCGCCGAATGGCGGGAATTTGTTAAGGATCACGCCATTTACAATCAGATCGTGAGCGAGCGCAACTTACAGCAGCAAATTATGACCGGCCGGAACTATGGAGCCGGCCTAAAAGTGATAGTGTCACAATCTGGCTCAGTCTATCAGGCTAAATTCATACTTGAAAAATACAGCAAAAAGTACGTTATTCTAAACTATCGCCAATTTGCAGGCTTGATAGGCTACGTCACTGATATCACTATGCTTTTGGACAAAAAACTGAAAGAAATAGAGCCCCCCACAGTTCAGATCGAATCCCCCACATCCCAAACCGAAATGTGGTTGGAGTGAAAAAAAAATAAGTAATGTCCCTTTTTTTTTCATTTTTGTCTCTCCCTCACAGTCTCATGGCGTACCAAACCATCCCATATTGCGATTGCTTCCCACTTACCGGGTTAAATTTCATACGAATAGTTCCGACGGTAAACGTAGTGAAAATAGCTATTGGAAAACACGGAGAAAATGACAGCGTGGTATTAGATCCAACAGAGTGGTTAGGGATAATAGCGCAACTCTACTGGCGTCAGCCTAACTCGAGTATATCAGTTAAATCGGGGAACGTGTCGATCGAATCCGTGGCCGACAATGTGCTGATCCTTAAAAGTGCAGACAAATCCGTAGCATTAACTGAATTTGATATACTCAGCATGAAATACATGCTCCCTCATATATCGCAGGCGGTCGCTTGCTGGACGCAGAGAATATGCGAGTTGACACCTTCACCTGCGGTAACATTGCCAACAATGGCCGTAAATGAACCGAAGCAAAAAAGAAAGAGTAACGTAGCGGTCGACGGAAGCGAGCCAGAGAAAAAAAAAAGCAAACGACGTCCACAAAAGAAAAGTGATGTTAAAAATACCGACGACCCAATCCCTTCTTCTTCTTCCTCCCAGGCTACGCAGGAGCCGGAAGTTGTCGAACTACAGAAATGTTACATGTGTGAACAAGAAATCGCACATCCGAAATGCAGCAAAAACACAGAAGATACACGGCTCCCCTGTCAGGGATGTAAGTTCAATTCCCCGAGCCAAAGAGACCATGATTGCGCACGCTTCGCTATTTCGCAGCTCAATTTATTAAACTACTTCTCTGTTTTTTCCAATAGCTTATTCTAATCAAGTTGGGGGAGGCCCGACATTAAAATCATCCTGTCCCGAAAAGCTTCCCGAATATGATTGTCAGACTCGGGGAACCGAAACTTTTAAAAACGATAGATTCAACATCGTTAAATGTATGGGGAAATACATAAAAAAATTTAGCACTAATACAAATGTCTACACGGTGACAATTCCCCCTATTGACGCCCAGTATTTGGTTAGAAACCGTTTAGACCCTATAGAATATATAGACCAACTTTTCACCGACATATTTGAGCGTGTCCTGGATGGGTTCCGACCCACCGACTATGTAGGTGTGTGTATTGGGGGGAGTGGGTTTGAAAATAGCTTGTTCCTTCCCTTACATGCCAGGGAATCTTTCAGCGTCGCTAACATTTTGGCTCTTATTTTGAAACTTAACCAAAGTGGTCGGGAAATAGATGTATTCAATAAGCTCGAGATTAAAGTAACTCATATCGAGATACCCAGAGGCGGCACTTTCCCGAAAAAGAAAATGTCACGCACAAATGTTATAGCATGACTATCAACAGGGGGAGCTAGGTCGGTCGTGTTCCCAAAAAACGGCTTAGATAAACTTTGTTTGGCTAGAGCGATAGTTTGTTGCAAAGCATTCGCTGATAAGGACATAAAATTATATAGACAAATTCGTAAATCGAACAATGTGCAAAAAAAGCTCGCTTTACAGCTGCACGCCGACGCCGGCGTCTGTGTTCGCCAAGATGGGTGTTCTATTGTTGACTTGAAAGAATTTCAGGATTATTTGACAGAATACCAAATTGTGTTATTCCAAAAAAATGGAACGCAGTGCCAGGTTACCTTCGAGGGGCCTTCTAGCTCTAAGCGCATCTACCTTTTCTGCCACGCCAATCACTATTTCGGAATTTTAAAGCCGCGATTTATTTTCTCATCCCGATTTTTCTGTCATTCCTGTCTGAGGCCGTATTCCCGACCTAAAAGCCACGCCTGCCAGAAGCATAAATGTTCCTCGTGTCATTCGCCTAAATATGTTTGCTTCCTGAAACGTTGGTTGCCGTGTTCGGCATGTAACAGATTGTTCAGAAATACGGAATGTTTAGTCCGCCATTATAGCAAACAGCCACCCTTCAAAGACTCTACAGTCTGTAAATCGCTGTTTAAATGCAAGATTTGTTTTCTAACGTTTGAGGGTAATAGCAGGACACCGCATCACTGTTGCCAACGTTTTTGTAAAATATGTAAACAGTGGTGTCGGCTAGAGCACCGCTGCCACATTCAACCTTTACCACTCCTCAAAAAACGCGATTGCGTGCGGTTAGCTGTTTACGACCTCGAAACGACGCAAGTTGAGCGAGTAACTGACAGCAAGGACAGGGATTTTGTTTTACACAGCGTGAATTTGGCGGTTATCGATATTGCATGCACTTACTGTTTTGGTAAACCTACATGTATTCGTTGTGGTGACAAACACAAAGTGTTTATGAACGGTGAAAGCACTCTAGACGATTTTTGTCATTGGTTGTTTGAGTCACATGCCAGGGATTCGAACCTCTCTCTCATTTCACATAATAACTCTGGATACGATTCTCTCTTCCTAATTAGATGGGCATTAGATAATGGAGTCAAACCTACCGACGTCATATATGCGGGAGGTAAAATAATAACCGCAAAAATAGAAGGCATAAAGTTGGTGGACTCTTTCAAGTTTATGTCAATGGCCTTATCCAAGCTACCCGCTAGTTTAGGGCTAGATGAAAATCTCATTAGTAAGGGGTATTATCCTCACCTGTTTAACCGACCAGAAAATTATGAGTACACAGGTGTAGTGCCTAATCTCGAAATGTACGATCCAGATAGCTTGAGTGTCGATGCGTGCCTCAAACTGATAGCTTGGCACGCCGAACAACGTGCCAAAAATGTAACTTTTGACTTTAAACAAGAACTGGTTAAGTATTGTTGCAACGATGTCAGCGTGCTTATGGCCTGCATTCTGAAATTCAGGCAGCTCATACAAGCCGTGTGTCCCAGGTTAGAACCATTCCACGACTGTTTGTCTATCAGTAACCTGGCCATGACTATATTTAGAGCTATCTATTTAAAACCAAATACCATAGCAGCCATTCCATCGGACGGCTATTTTCCCGACCGTAAATATTCGAGAGAGGGTTTAGTCTGGCTAGATTACGAGGCAGCAAAAAGAGGTATTTTTATTCAACATGTGGCTAACCTAGGTGAAAAAAAATTCATTGGCAATAAATACAGCGTTGACGGCTATTGTTTAAGCACTCACACTGTATTCGAATTTATGGCTTGCCACGTGCACGGGTGCTTATGTATTTTTTTTTTTATTTATTTATTTGAGCGTACAGGCCTATATCACCAAGTGCTCAGTCTAGCCTACTTAAAAACTAAAACCAAATGCCACCAGTACAAGAAGCAACTTACAAATCACCAAAAAAAACAGCAAGCACCCTGGACCCTATGCACGAGATACCGGGAACAAGAGAGACTCCTGAAACTCTAGGTGAGCCGTTGTGTTGCCTTACAAAACCCCAAGGTCCTGCGCAGGGGGCCTATACCTAACACCGAGTGTGGGGAGACGCCGAGGGCTACGCGAACCGGGTCGACCCCTACATTATGGGCAAAGCGCCGCTGAGCAGCCCAAAGAGGGCACTCCACCAAAAAATGACGTACAGTCTCTTCCCCACCGCCACAGGTACAAAGAGGAGAGCGAGACCACCCCAACCTGAACATGTGAGCCCTGAGCTGAACATGACCAGTTCGAAGTCTGGAGAGCAAACCCGCATCGCGACGGGAGAAACTGTCAAGAGACCTAGGGTAGGCTGTGGTTGGGTGCAACTCGTACAAACCCCTGCCCACTGGACTGGCAGACCACTCCGCAGCCCACTCACGCTCAACAACCCTCGCAACCACAGGCTGTAGGTCCCTGGGACCCATGGCAAGACTGATCACACCCCCTTCCCCATCCGAGCCCTGCCTGGCTAGACTATCTGCCAGCTCATTGCCAAAGCAGCCTGAGTGGCCCGCAGTCCACTCAAGGGAGACTGACCTGCCGCGCTGGCAAAGGGCAAAAAGCTTCCACCCTATCTCAAAAGCGATCGGGTGGGAACATTGGAGAGATAGAAAACAACGCCTCAGGAAGCCAATACTAGCCAACGAATCGGTGAGTACACAGAACTCAGGCAACTGCATATCCAAACCAATGTCTAGTGCCACAGAAATAGCCGCAAGCTCCCCCACGAAGGCCGAGGGGAGCGGGCGAAGAGAGAACCGGTACTCCAGCCGCCAACACGGAACACAGACACCAACCCCCCCTTCCCCCCGTTCCACGAAGAAGGAAGCGTCACAGAACACCTGAACAGCCGAACGACTAGTCGTGCCTCTTTCCGACTGCACAGAAGCCACCGCCGCTGGACACCACAGCCACGGGGCCGGTGGATGGACAGAAACCGGAGTAGGAAAGCCACCCATCCCGTCCAGCAGAAGAAGCGTGGCCCCCTGGCCTGGAGCACCAAGCAAACCACGGGCCCTATCCGACAAGGACATATAGTCCAACAGAATACGACCCAAGGGGTCTGACCTGCCCCTCCCAACTGCCCGCAGACAGATTCTAGCCAACAGCTCCCTGGCCCGAAAGGCAACAGGGCGCTCGCCAGCTTCCACATGTAGAGCAGGCACTGGGGTAGATGGCAAACAAGCTGTGACCACTCTAAGGCACTGATTCATAGCAACCTGAACCTCCTTAATCGCCTGCCGAGAGCTGGCCAAAACAGGGATATGAAAATCCGCGCAAGAGCGAACATAGACCTTGTAAAAGGAAACGACAGTGGCACGCCTCGCAACGGACGCATTAGTAGCGATGGACCGCAGCACATTCGAACGGGCTGACACATTTTGCTTCACGGCTGCCACATCATGGGTCCACAACAGTTGCGGGTCCAGCCAAAAACCAAGGTAGCGAACCTTCGGCTTCGCTGCGACCCGCGACCCGTTTACCAAAATGGAGCCCTCCCAGGACTTCCCCCGGCGGAAAATCATCAGCTCTGTCTTCGCACTGGCTAACTGAAGGCCTCTAGCCGCCAGTGCAGACGACCCCCTTGCAATAGCCACCTCAAGAGAAGCCAAAATCACAGGCAAGTCCCTCCCCGTAAGCCAAACTGCCACGTCATCTGCATACGCGACCACGTTGACCGAAGAGTTCATCTCTACTAGGACAGCGTTGATTGCCACTGCAAACAGAGCCGGGCTCAGACAACTACCCTGGGGGAGGCCGCGGTCAGTGGAGCTAACACTGGACCACGCACCCCCAGCCCTTGTCGCAAAGCGCCGCACGCCGAGCAGCGCCATAACCGCAGCAAGAAGCTTTCCGCCAACACCCAGGGACCTCAGGGAAAACTCTACCCACGATATATCAACCATATCGTAGGCCGCCTTTATGTCCAGGAAAACAGCTACAGCGAAGCAGTCATTAACCCAAGCCTCCCTGATGCCCGACTCAAGGTACAGCACTGCGTCCTGAGCTCCCCGATGCTTCCGGAACCCAAATTGAGCACCGAACAACCCGCCCGAACCCTCAATTTGCCACACCAGTCTATTGACTAGTATCCTCTCGTAGACTTTGCGAGCGCACGAAAGGAGCGCAATTGGCCGGTAACTCGTGACAGAGGAGCGGGGCTTGCCCCTGCCAAGCACCGGGGTAAGGACAGAGAAAAGCCAGGAGGCCGGTACCGGGGCCCCGTCGAACCGAGTCTGAAAGAAGTCCAACAACGCCTTCTGCCCATCACGATCAAGGCCACGGAGGTCGTCATAAGAGACCCTATCAATCCCCACAGCACTCCCAAGCCGACAAGAGGCTAATGCCGCAGAGAGTTCCTGTAAGACCAGCGGCTGGTCAGCCTCATCCGACCCGACCCTCAAGTTGGTGGGCGGGGGAGGAGGACCCCTCGGTGCACCATAGACCTCCGCGAAATTGGCATTAAAAGCCTCAGCCATCTTTGGGCCCCTAAGAACCTCGTTGGAATGGCCAAAAACCCAAGCAACAGCAGCACTTACATCACGCGGGCGGACCAAGGCCCAGACACGCGACAGAGAAAGGCCCTGAGATACCTGGTCACATAGCCTCGCCCCAAACATCGCTTTCTCCCTGCGGAGAAGAAACCGAGTCTCTTGGGCAATCCCAACAAACTCGAACCACCGTTGGTCAGACCGACATCGGCAAAATCGCTGCCAGGCACGGCGACGATCCCGCACAGCAGTCACACACACCGAAGTCCACCACACCACCACACGGCCCCGTCTACCAGACTTTCCACGCAGGCAGCGCTTGGTACCACGCCTCCCACCAACCCACTTTCTAAGCCAAGGAGCAAACTCACCAGAATCGACAACTGGCGGAACCTGTGCTACGACACCACCAAGTCGGCCGTGCCCCCCGCCATCCCAGGTTAACGCCACAGGAAAGTGGTCGCTACCCCGTAAATCCGATGATACCTCGAATGAGAACCGGGAAGCCAGCTCGTTCGAGCAGAGGAACATATCCAGGACTGACTCCTGGATCTGGCCCCCATACCTCCTTACAAACGTAGGTGTGCCATTCTGCAGCACAGAGAGGCCCAAACAGTCCACGGATCCAGCAATCAGACATCCACGGGCATCACAACGACCACTCCCCCAGAGCCAGTGATGTGCATTGAAGTCCCCCCCTAAAACCAAGGGCCGGGGGAGGGACCCAACCCACTCCACCCACTCATTATACGAGACCCTTCCAGTGACGTGGACTACACCGATGGTCAACCACCCTAGGCCCCACCACACCCGGAACACGCATGCATCAACACCCCTGCACCCCCGAAAGGGAGGGGTCACAAACGGGACCCAATCCTTAATGAGCACCCTCACCCCTGAGCCGCCAGGACCAGCGACGCACAAAAAACCATTTAGACTTGGGACAAACCCGACTGGCAGCTTGGTTTCAACCAAACCCAAAATTTCAACTTTAGTTCCCAACCACTCCAACTCTTCCCCCTTATTCCCTATACCTCGTACATTCCAGGTACAAATAACGAACGGAGCAGGATAAACACCACAACACACTACGGAGACACCTGCACCATCAGCAGCTCATTTTCTCCCTCTTGAGAGAACGTATCACTGTTCCCCCTGTTTGAAACAGACACTTCACCACCATCTGACTCCCCATTCAGCATAGCTACCTCGCTGGACCACGACATCGCTGCGTCACTACACACCACATCTACTCTGCCTAAGCTGCTAACTCGATCATCATCTGCTAACACTCCTGATGCACTGGTTTCCCCAAAGGCAACACACATATTTCCACCATTAGGAACACTTTCACTCGGTATATCACCTCCTACACTAACACCACAAAGTTGATCACCTTCACCACCACCAACAC
>JAHWFP010221133.1:0-13346 GCA_023313725.1 Lithobius niger
CCCATGTGATTACTAAGACTGCTCGGTCTGCTCGGCAGCACTGATCGGCTCGGTTATGCTCGGTGTGCCAGGCATTTTTTGAGCGCTCGGCTCGGGATCGGTTCGGCAGGAAAAAATGTGCTCGGTACAGCCTTATTAATTACCGATGCTTCCCTTCAGCTACCGTACTGCCGTTGCACGAAAAGTTGTGAGTCATCTGACCTGATATCCCCAAGGCATGCACTATTGTGTGATATGTAATATACTGTTCTGTTGGTCCGTACACTTGGACGTGACAGTAGTTAGGTGCATACAACTTGATACGTATCATTCAATACAGTTTGTTCTTTTTTTATTCGCTTCGTTTGACACCACTCGTTCTTTTTGTATTTCATAACGACATGCCACGCATGAACCTACACCAACGTTTCAATATTATCTGATATTATTAAATGGTATTACTAAAACGATACGATAACAGACGTTTTGGTGATGTGGCAGGCTACACATCTTCAGCCACCCACAAACAACTTAACCATTTAAAAAAAAACGCAAAAAAATGCTCATTTAGAAGTAGGTAAATATGACAAAATGAAGGGGATGCCCCGAAAGCAACGCCTCTGTAATAAAAAAAAAACCCGCAAAAAAGTGCTCGGTTAGAAGTTGGGTAAAAATGACAAAATGCTGTTGAAAAGGGACCGTTTTTTCCTATTTTTCCAAATACTCTTACATATCAACAGGTCATTACCCTTTCTTTTGGAGCAACAAATCTGTGCTGTATCCAGCACAAATAATTAATTTGAACGACAATAAATTTCTACCATTGTGTTACTGGACGAATATGATATTACTGACGTAGCAACAGTAACTAAGAAATATATGGTAAGGACACAATTAAAAGATTTTCGTATGACTTGAACATACCATTGGTACCAAATCATAACGTGGAAGACAAAAAAAAACGAACGATTATTCAAGACTTTTTGATGGTGCATCATCCCTGCATTCCATTACATCCATAGTACAAATATTGTATGCGGTTTTTGTATAATCTGACAGGTGTTGCATCAAGCTGTCCTGCCCGATATACACTAACTCACCTTAATATACTATTTTCACCTATTATACATCCACCATTTATTATATATGCTGTAATAGCAAATAGATCTGTGCAATATTTATTCAATAATACCGAATGATGCACCGTGAAAAGAGAGTTGATCTTGTTAGCCAGACAGTTCAAGTACTTTTGTAGTACTGATAAATACAGTATTTGCGACAATAACTGTGAGAGCTGAATATACTAAGTAATGCAAGGCAGAATACCAGTTCATTTCACAAGTCATACTCACAAAAACGTATTGGTCTATAGTTCCCCTGCTCTGATAAGCAAAGCGTTTCTGCCCTAATTCTACTGACCTGTTTTTGCTTTCTAACGATATACTTTAACACTTACAAGTTGTATGGTTACTCCAAATCAGCAAAACTGCTAAGTAAAATGAAGCTACCGTCATTTTGTACATGCTCGTAACCTCAATGGCTTGCATTATGAGAGTTGTAATTGATATCTATTGGTCTTGTGTTAGGATGGAGAGAGCAACAGGATCTGATGAGGCCTCACAGGTTGAATTGTTTGAAAGCATACGAGATTCGAGAATTAATTAGACTTTTCAGAATCAAGTAACTGAAGACCAAAATGTACTACAAGAAAACCCATATTATGTTATATAGTAATTATGTAGATTACGGTTTAGTCAATAAGTCAGCGATTTTGGTTTTAGTTGGTACATAATTAATCTCCGATCTTGTTTTTGATGCTTGTCAATATGGCGGTAGACTACCTCTATTTGTTTGGTTATATATTTTTCTACAAAGCTCATGTCATAAGCCTTTTAACACTTTGTGAGTTTGTAAACAAGGAAATTGGCTTCACTTGTCCTAGAAGTACAACACATTTCAGTAAGTAATTCGTGAGTTCACAGGCACATCTCACAAACTTCCTGTGAGATCGCCTTGTATTCTGATTCCATAATGGAGAGCGATACGGTGCATTGTAACTTTGACCTCCACATGCATGGCACCCGTCCATAAGTAACTATGATGCCTGAAGTAGAATGTCTAGTTTCCAAGTTGCTGGCGATGCTAGCCGCAGTGTATATTTTAAGTCTATATATTCGTCAGACCTATGAGCAAATTTTGATCTTTTGTTCCCTTAAGGAAATGAAGAATCCTATTCCTTGCAATCCAGGCTTCGAAGGTAGCACTCACGGCATGTTGTGCTAAGGAATTCACCTCAAAGGAAATGTCGGGAAGTGTCTTGTTTTCAATATAAGACAGCGATCCAACTGGTTCGTGTCGTGGAATATTGTCTTGACACTCAGTAGTAACTTGAGTAATTTGTCCTCTTGTGAATACAGGAGTAGTCCAATCTTGCATTTAATACTTTTTATTATTTTTATTTTTATTTTTATTTAATTTATTTAGTTTTTTTTATTAATACTTTTATTCAGATTGATTTAAAAGTATTGCTCCGTCTTGAGCTCTTGGAAATATAATGCCCAGGAATATGTTCTTGAAGTCTGACGTTTCCACCAACAATCACTAAATTGTTGTCATTGTCAAACAGTCTATGTGCCCTCGATTGCTGGTCGTAGCCTACCATGATACATGGATGACCTCTTGCAACTAGCTTATTGCATTTGAGTGTTGGCGTCATTGAAACACACAAACACCCAATTGCTCTAAAATATTTCACAGAAAGCTTGACTTTTGAGTCTTCCCATATTTGGTGAGGAATAAAGGATTTATTACCCATATCAGTACAATAATTTCTAACGTACACTGCTGTTTCCTGTAGTTCACCTATAGAGCTTTGTAGCTGACTTGAATTGAACAATGGTAGAATGTAGCCTCTTTATTGTTAAGTTCAAGCGAATCCATGACAATTTGAGAAAGGAGGAATTGAAATATTTGTGGTTATTAGCGAGCCTCGGGAAATAAAGAATTACATAAAAATGACTCCCAGATTTTTCCATTCATGCTGTAAGATTCGGGGGTCAAACGTAAATCACAATATGTTTGCCTTCAGGGCGGTCGTGTCCAGATTTTCCTGAAAAAGTAGTCAACTCGTATGTGGATTATGTGCATATGATGGTAGCGTAGCACAGTACAGTGCATGAGTGTAGTACAGTGCAGTGCGTATATCACATATATATATCACAGTGAATTTGGGACAAAGTGAACAAAAATAATCGTCCAAAGACGCCGGTGCAGAAGAAAACAGCAGCAGCACCATTCGTTCACTGGCACCAGCAAAAGGTAATGAGACGTTTTACAGTGTCAATTTTTCAGACACACAATCTAAAATTTGTAGTGTTCAGAAGGGCAGGGGAAAAAAACGGAAGGGTTAGGGTCCGGACTTAATATGAAAAAATTGAAAAAAGAAAAAGGGCATTGAAAAATGGTCGGTACACGCATTCCACCTCTCCCCTCCTCCCCAGCCATCTACCATTTCGTCAGATGATGATTTTCAACCCTCCAGAGAAATTGAAAAAAAGGAGGTTGGAAATCGCGGGAAATCCCACATTCTACCACATCCTCACTCCAGCCTAGGCCTATACACTTTCGTCAGACGACGATTTCTAACCTTCCAAAAAAAAAAGTTGTTGGATCTCACATCCCGACGACCACTGCCTCCTCGTCACAAGATGACTTCCAACCAGAGCCTAAAAAAACTACCTGCTGTAGCCCAGTCATTGTTTGATCATGACTTCGGCCTTTGCTTTCGAACAGGTTGTATATAGACCTGCGAGTGGCAGCTGCACCTGGAAATTAAAAAAGTCCTGAGCTGGCCATTGAGTAATGGCTTGTTTTTTTTCCTGACAATACAGTGTATGTCCGCTTTTGCCGTCAATGAACATTGCACTCAGATCCTTGACTGCACTTGAGACAGGCGCACTTCCTTTGGTACCACATAATCGTTTCCTGGGCCTGTTGTTCCATTCTAGGCTGTCTTGGCTTCCCGCTTGCACCAACTTAAAAACAAGGCTTTGCGGGCACTTAACGTCTTACGGGTTCTATCGTACACTTAAAGGGTTCAGATCTCAATGCCACGTTGCACCTCTGCCAAGCCTTTGTCAGCAAACTTGATTACGCTTGCATGATTTATGGTTCGGTTAGTGACTCGACTTTCAAAACTTTGGACACTGTGTACCACAGTGGCCTGAGTCTGGTTTGTTTTGGATATCTCCAGTGTTTATAGCCTGTGTGCTGAAGCCTCGGAGTCACCTTTCCAATTCGCCAGAAGCAGCTAGCCATTCAGTATGCTGTGTAATTGCGTGCTGTGTGATCCAGTCCTGTTTGGCTCAAGATTTTTCGACCAGACTTGTTGGAGGGTGGGGGGGGGGGGAGTTAGACGCTGGGTGGGTAAGGATGATTTCCATGATAGGCTCCTGCAGTCTTGTTGGGAGGCAGCCTTTTTAATGCCCCCATATCTTGAGTCTTGAAGAGATGTCTGTGGTCCTTTGGCATGTTCCAAGTAGTATTTTCACATTCTGTCTGGCATCCCTCCCAAATAGTTCCACTCCACTCCACAATACCGTTAAGTAACATAGCAGGTGAAAACTTCGACTGCGGCTGCATTTTTCAGGCCGTTTTGCAGACCGCGTGCAGTCTCAGTTTAGACTTGCTATGTTACTTTACATCACTGTGTTAATATAACTTTTAACAGCCTTGTTTCCCTACGAAAATTAGCCCAGCGAAAATAATTTGTTTATTTCAATGTACAATTTCGCTTTACTTTGCAACCAATGTTGCCGTTGTCCAGTTGTTGGGTAAAACAACCTTCTTGACGACGTCACAACCATTTGGTGTTTAAACAACAATACAACTATCCTTACTAACAATACCTGTTGCTGAACTATTATACTGTTATTTTATAACATTGTAACGCTCGTCGGTCGGTATTCATTTCCAACAACTCAGTAATAGTTATTAGTGAGAAACGAGCGGTTACCTATTTTTAACCCACCTCTGCAATGATTTGCCTGGCGAGACTATGCAAATATGTCAATAAAATCGTTAACTGCTCGTTTTTCACCAATGAGTGTTTTTTTTTAGTACGGTTAGAACGTCAAGCTAACTCACATTAAATTTAAAAATGTTTGTGTTTGTGTTTTGTGAAAATTGCTTCAAGGAAACGTTGATCACATAGTATCTCAACATGAATGAAGGTCATCCAATATTAGTTTGTGGAGGGGGAAGTGTGTGATAGACGGACGAGTCTTTTGGGGTCAAGTTTGTGGAGGGAGGGTGGGGGATGGGGTTAGCAGTGCTCGAATTTTTAAGTGTTTTTATCTGTTATATTGTAAAAGTTACTGGTTTTCAGTGAGTTTTTATCTAGGTTTTTAATTCTATCATGCTCACTCGTTGTCCTTTGTTTAGGTGAACAAGGCCAACTATCAAATGGCTGAAAATTTAATTAGTTTTTTACTGGTTATTTAACAAGCACAAAACCAGATTGGTTTCAACAAGCTAAAAAGCAGAAACTGCTGCTGAACAAGAGGTTATTTGAACATTGCACACATCCTGCACTACTGGTACATACTGTTAAGTTTATCAATCATCTCCACGAGTACTATAATACAGTACTCTGCAGTAACTCCGAATAAATACAAGTGCTAGAAAATGTGTAGACAACTCCTTAGTTGAATCTGGCAGTTGAATTTGGCTATAGATTCAAAAGGTTTGGAATTTCGAGCATGACCAATAATTTCATCAATTCTGGTTCTATATCATTTTAAAGGTTAATGTTGAATCTTTATGTTTTCCTTCCGAATGCAAGTACTTTAGAAGACAAATTAGACAAAATTCGACCTTAATAAAATTCAAAAAAGCCTGGATGACGTCAAGTAAGCAAGCTTGCTTTTAATCCACTGGACGAAAACGTTGCCAAACACAGTAGGGAGCAAACTTTGTCGATAATGCACTAGATTTTTTGAAATGCTTTCTGATTCCACTAAAGAAATTGCGCACATAACTTTGAACAACAAAACAAAATCGTCTTCAGCTCACAGACACTCTTTCACTGGCACCAACAACCACAACATTTAGTGATTACATCCTTAGTTTTTAGCTATGCTAGAATTGAACTTTATGGGGCAATGGCCATACTTTCATACTTTCATACTTTGACACCGATTCACACATGGCCAGAACATAGATGGAAAGCCTTTGCCATTAAATGTTGGTAATCATTTTTGCTGTTTGATAAACGAAATTGAAAAAAATGTACAGCCTGACTGCTTTTATTAAAAAATTCATGGCCGCGGAACAAATCAGTACAGTATGACTATTCGAATTTGTGACTAGCCTGATTGAGGCGTACATATTATAAAGTTCAGAGGCTTTAGTTTAAACTCAAGAGCACTTGAATCCCTTAACCAACAAGTTTAGGAAGTCGTGGTTCTTGGCCGCCAGTTGATAGAAGTATTACAATCTTAAACCTAGCAGCACAGGTTGTCCGCAAGAAAACAGAAAGCTATAAATGTTTAGAAAGAAAAATAGTATAAATTCGTTTACAACAAACGTGTCATTCAAGAGGATTTCTCAACAATCCCTTCAGTTACAAGAAACCTTAAAAAATAAAGCTTTTTTGCATTTAAACTTCATCTTTTTTTTCTACATGGCTCATTCACTGTAAAATGACGCTTTTCATTTTTCAGGGCTTAGTACAATTAAAAACAAATATTAAAACAAAGTTAGTTTTTTTTTTTACTTTTATTGAAACTGAAAAAATAATCTCGTAAGTAAATTTATGAGTGATTTTTTTTTAACCTCTTAAAAATATATTTTAACGTAATTATTTCTTAATTCAGCCACCAGCCATGGAACACTACGGACGTAAATTGGTTTTGCTCTTGCTGGGGATATTACCTACGTTCACGGCCTACATATTCTGGGTAGTAAGGATGGTGGAAACATTGATCATACTACTTACATAACTTCAATTACTTCATTACATTACTTCATTACATGACGTAATGGCTGCCAACAGCATAGGACATTTTTTTCTGAGCTCCTGCAGATCTTGTAATATTCTATTTCAACAAAACGAAAACGTACTAAGATGTCACATTTGCTCCGATGGAAACAATGCTACATGCACCAACTTACCTGATGTTATTATCCGCTCCCTAGCTACAGGTAACTTTCCTGGGTTGAAGTGGTTTTCTGAAACGTGCCCGCCAGTTGCCGATAAGTTAATTGAACGCAACAGAGTGATCAGCGACATCCTAAACAAATACGACCTAAATAAATAATCTAACCAATAATTGAAACAGTTATATTAAAAAATTAAGACGTCAAAGGCAGCAAACTCAAAGTACCCAACCGCCTGATATAGGATACCACATTTTTCTTTAGGCGAAACATGCCAATAAAATGAACGAATGGCACTTCCACCCACCCTCCTACAAACTGATAAGAAGTGCCTTTTGCCATATTTGTCAAGGTGATAAGAGGCCCTTCTGGTTACGTGTAATCACTGCCGGTATGATGTCACTACCAGTGACTTTTTTGAAAATTTCCAAAGTAGTAAGAGGACCTTCCCATTACATGATCTTGGTGTGGTTGCATGTGTGTGTGGGGGAGGGGTAGAGGGATGGGGGGTGCGCATTGGCTTTTTTGCTTGCACCGTCGGGTTTTTCTATTCTATTCTATTAAGATGCCACTTCCAATATGACATCACTTCCATACCTGGCTGTCATGGAATATCGTGCTTTCACACTACTAATTCGCTAAGTTTAGTTGTTGCAGCAATTGAGTGCTAATTCTGAATAGCTGCCAGACTGCCTATAGAAATTTCATTCAAATAACTGCCATGAAAGGAAACCATTTGGATAATTCGGAAAAAAAAATTATTCGTGCATCAGTCAGGATGCCTTTTGTTTTACTCCACAACAGTCAATATCTGGATGTGAGTCCAAGGCAGTATAATTCTATTAAACTTATGCAGACTTTTGAAGGACATTACTATTAAATAAGCATTCAATAGAAGCCCCCCAAACAATTAAAATACTGAAAAGTCACATTACAACAATAATCTCTAAACTAAATAGAAAAGAAAACAGGCAAATTAGTTGTCAAACAATAACCATGCAACTATAGAATTATTAAAAAAAAAAACAATTGACTCACTCACGAAAATAAAATAGAGGAAACAAGAATCTTCACCCCGTTAAATGAGTGTCTGATTATTGGGAACTGAGTAACAGTTCCTACATTTTTCTTGTATTTGTTCCTTTAGAGCACACATAAGTTTTTTAAGGCTTACATCCTCATTTTCATGCCTAAGCATTTTTACTACTAACATTTGTTATTATTTTTTGTCCTAACAAGATTAATGTAAAAATCACCTTAAAGTAATTGTTAAAACACTCTGGGCCTTTTTAATATTAACAGTGTAAGCTATAACAATTGAAAAATCGGTTCACTAGTCCGACCTCTAGTGAGAGAAAAAAATTTCCTACTAAGAATAATTTCTTAACAAGAATATTGTAGTCACTTTAAAACAGCGTTCGACAGGCACTGGCTCTTGTTAGGGCCTACATTTTAAGCTACAAAAAGTGAAAATGGTTTCGTTAGTTCGATCTCAGAGGGAGAGCAAAATTTCCCCTAGAATAGCATCAACAACAAGAATGTTATGTCACATTAAAATATCGATAAACATGGGCCTTCGGTTTAATGATTTCTCCCTGATATGCAAGGACCACAATTGTCATACACACAAATACAATTTAATTTCCATCATTAATTGCATGCCTTGATCACAATTTATGCAATTTATGCTAAATATTAAATTGTTTTTGTGTGTATGACAATTGCGGGTCCTTGCTTATCAGGGAGCAATCATCAACCGATCGACATCATCTGCAAATTAATTTTTTCATCTACCTGGGCCTTGTTCATACCCACGTGTTAAGCTCTAAAGCTGAAAATTGGTTCAATGGTTCGACATATAGGTGAAAGCAAAATTTTTCCCCAAAAGAATAACAACAACAACAATGAAACTACTGTACTTACATTAAAATAGTGATCAATAAGCCCAGGTCCTTGTTAATGATTATATTTTAGGCTTCACAAATTTAAAGTAGGTTTATTGGCTATCTAGGTGAGAACAAAATTTCCTCAATAAAATAAGATAGGTAAGGTAGAGATTTAATTACTCGTAGAACGGCAACAGGAATACTGTAATGGCGGATTGCCATCACCTAACACCAGTCCTATAATTTAGTTATACAGGTATAATATACAAGACAGTACAATACATCAAAAACGCTTCAGGAAAGACTTTTTTCAAGTGTTTAAACGAAACCAACTCGCATGGAAGGCTGTTCCACGGACTCACCACGAGATTAGAAATGAAGTATTTCTGCAATCCCTCTTAATAATGGCTACAGTAAGTTTGAAAAGGTGGCTATGAGTGTCAGTATTACTGCGGTTTTTACAAAATAACTATTGAGCAACATCCATGAGCAACTTCAATACAGCAAAGGTAAGACAAAGGTCAGGCACTCAAGACATAGGCACTGTCGATGCGAAAAGTTTGGCACAATGCAGTTATTTCGTAAAGGTTCTTTTGATTGATTCGACCTACTTATGTCTTTTATTAACTGTGGAGACTAGATAGAAGGAGCGTTTGCGAAGATTGGCGGGACATAGATAGCAAGAGCTTTAACCAAAGTATAGTCACCTCAACGGACACAACTCAACGACAAAAATATTATAGGTCACATTGCTGTAAAATAACGTTCGAAAGGCCTAGTTTATAGGCATAGAATAACGTTGTTTATATCTAATACTAGTTTTAGGCTATAAAACTTAGAAATCGGTTCATTGGTTCGATCTCCAACACTCCAAAAAACACTCGAAAAAACACTCCACTGTACGTTAGTGGGTGGGGAGAGGCCGCCCAGAGGCGAACACGTATTGCCAAAAGTGCTTCGGTCGAATTACTGGGTCGGGTACACAATGACATATGCATGCAACCCAGATTGATTTTAAATAATACTGAAATTAAGTTCAGATTCGTCCCTCACAGGCCTTAGTTTCATTTGTACTTGACGGCTGCTGGTCAAGCGGCCAACATCAATCCTATTGTTGTGTTTGAAGACGCTGCGTTATACATTCGAAAAGTCACCCCTTCCCCCACCACCTTACTCGCCCATTCTAGGGTCTTAAGTACTTCTCCAGCTAAATATCCTTACAGGAAGACCGAACTCAGACCCACACATTGGTACAAGGAGTACGAAGCGGACATATTGATAATCCTTTTAATGGAAATGTGCCAAGTAGAGTAATTGTGTGTATGACTCGTCACGCAGCCTATAATGGTATATACGTAAATGATCCCTTTTTCTTTGATAATTTTGGACTCAATTCCATAACTCTCTCAGTTGATGGACAAATTTTTAATGGGAAACCACTTACGATGAACTTTGACAATGGTTGTTACGTAAACGCTTACATGTCCACGTTCCAAGGCTTAGGAATGCCATTCCATAATATTGGAAACGGACTTAGATATGCGTAGTACGCTGACGGACATTGTTCTTCTGCTACGACCTAACAGATGATAGCCACGCAAATGATGCCTCCCACGTGTCACTCGTGAAGAATGGTGTTGTGAGAATCGAATTAACATTTTCGGCTACCTTAGCTCAAAACGTAACAGTTTTGACCTCGGAGAACACGAAGCTATTCTGGAAATTGACGAAAAAAGAAACGTGCTGACCACGGAATGAATACTTCTGAAATCAACGCCATTTTGAGACCCAGGTGTGTCACTTTCCTAGGCACATTTCCGTCGAATTCACGTCCCAACTCTACCCGGATGGTCAGTCGTAAATCTGGATGCTTGCGACCAAAGAGGGAGCCATTGGATAGCATTGGGTCCATGCGAATATTTCGACCCTTACGGTCTGCCACCCTTTCACATTCAGTGCTTACTTATTTAAAGACATATTGTTCTTACAAATGGTGGCATAACACCTTTCAATTTCAGGCCTTTAATACCAGCGTCTGCGGACATTATTGTATTTATTTTATTTTAATGCGTTGTAAGGGGTACTCTTCCGATACTATTATTAGAGCTCTTAAAGCAAAGAAAAATCCTGATCAGGTTGTATACAAACATGTAAAGGAATTGTGAAAAAAAAAAGAAAATAATGTATATTTATTATTTTTATTTTTATTTTTTGTGTGCACATATAAATATAACATCGATGGTACGGTTCTTCATTTTCTACTCATTTCTTTTTAGAAAGCATGGAACATCCTTGTAAAGATTGTCATAAGACCTACACCACAGCCAGGGCCTTGACGAGACACCAGAGACGTATCCATGCTCCTAGACCTATCGTTTGTAATACCTGCGGTAATTCGTTTACTACAGGCATAGCTCTAAGACGTCACTCTCGACGTCACCTGATTACTTGCACCATCTGCAGACGCACATTCGAGACTGATGACGCATTTTTCCAACACAATGCCATTCATCATTCTTCAGTTCCACAGGAAAATGTAGGCCTCGTTACGTCTGGAAGCCTCTGCATTTAACAACTTTTTCAACGTTTCGTTTATGATGTGCCTACGTCATCGATCGATGTAGAGGGCTATTTTCATTCTTTCCGTTATTACTTGGAACAGTTGTTTGCCATCTTGCAAGGACGACATATGCAATTTAAATTTTTATTGTGTCTAACCTTAATACTCGAAAAGCCAGGAATTGAAGAGGAATTGATAACGATGTCCGTTTACCTGTGCAGTGCCACATTAACAGTGCTACATCCTGATGACGTTCAAATTCGAATCAATTAAGCTATTGTTAAAATCCTACATCAACTTGACATTTTTTACCAGTATGGATCTGGTTGGGTAGTATCTAAAATAATCCGTTGTGACGTACACGTGGGCAAGTACACTCCAAACAACACTGGTGGGTGTGGTGTCATTTTATTGAATGATTATTTGACGAACAAAAAGGCCTTGGTTAATATGAAATGTTTTAACAACAAATGTTTTATATATTCAGTATTGGCAGGGCTCTACCCGGCAACACGTAATCCTACCAAAGTGTAACATTATACAAAGTACGAAAGTACCCTTAATTTAAATGGGATAAGTTTTCCGACTCCGGTACACGAAATTCCTAGGTTTTAAGCACAAAATGACGTAGCCATCTATCTCTATGGATACGAAGACGAGAACATTTTCCCCATTCACCTTAGCAAACGACCAAATTGTCGTGAGGTGAAGCTACTCTTGGCGCGGGGGCAGCACTACTGCTGCATAATATATTTTAACCGTTTGGCTCGTTCTAGCAATAATAGATAGGTTTGTCCTTATTGAATTTCGTCATTCCGTAGTGTTGACAGTTTAAACGAACACATGACTATTTGTGGATCATTCAAACCACGACGCACCGTCATGCCTGATGATCCATTTATGGAATTTACGCGATACGACCGTCAATTACGTCATCCCTACGTCATGTACGCAGATTTCAAAGCGCTCCTACCCCCCATAGACACTTGTCGATTCAATCCATCAGGTTCCTTTACACAAAAAACTCAGTCACATGTTCCGTGCGGATACGCATTTGTGATAATAGGACCTAATGGTGATTTCCATTCGAAACGTGTTTACAGGGGGGAGGATTGCATCGAACATTTTTCAAGTCCATAGAAGAAGAATATGACGTCATTAAATACATCAAATCTGAGATCGTTCAAATAATGTTTACCGACGAGGATTTAAAACGATTTGACGAAGCGACCCATTGTTCTATTTGTGACAAACCATTTGAAAACAACCCGTTTAATCCTCAGGTCCGTGATCACTACCACCTCTCGGGGCTTTACAGGGGTGCAGCTCATAACAAGTGCAATCTGTATTACCAGTTTAAAAACGAGCTTCCCATTGTGTTCCATAATTTAAGAAGTTAGGATATGCATTTTTTAATTAGAGGTTTAACTTATTTTGAAAATAAGAATATTTTTGCCATACCACAGAATTCCGAGCATTTCACTGCACTTAGAGTTGGTCCATTTAAGTTTATGGATTCCTTTTTATTTTTACCATCGTCATTAGGAACCTTGGTGGACACAATAAACACCTTTCCGTTTAGAGGCTATTTTCCCATAGCACCACCAATTCTTGAAGAAGAAAGGAACTTATATGTACGAATATATGACTAGTTTTAGTAAGTTTGAAGAAACTTAGCTACCACCAAAAGATGCTTTTTATTCAACCTTGACTGACAAACTGTTGAGGCTAATTTAAGTGAACCGATCTACTACCATTTTAAC
>JAHWFP010221134.1:14816-29588 GCA_023313725.1 Lithobius niger
TTGTGACCTACTTTACAGTAGTTTTACGTACAAATTTGCGTTTCCTGATTTGAATTTAGGGCCCCTTTGCCTCCTGGGCCAGGGTGTTTTGCACTTAATTGCGCACTTCCTGCCTTTTCGGAGTAAATGCCCTTTTTGCAAAAAAAAAATATATATATGCTTTAATTTGCTTTACTGTGGATCGACAAATGCTGGCGCTGCAACCCGCAGAGAAAGGGCCTAAAGGCCTAAAAAAGGCAGAAAGAAAGCCAGGAAAGGGGCAGAAAAGGGTAAAAAAGAGTGTGACAAGCTGAGAAACGCTGCAATAGCGTTAAAAAAAGGTCACCCAGGAAAAAAAAAACCCTGAGCGTATATTTACTAAAAATTGCCCCTGGCCTCTTGGATGTCTGTATACGCTATACTTGCAAGAATGGTTGATTAACTTCAAAACGTATAATCACTGCTTGCCTCTCCATTCAGCATTTACCTGCCGGCCAGGGTAGCGTGAGAGCCTACCATGCTCCTTCAGCGGCTATGGGAACTATTCTGGCAAAATTCTGGACAATCTTTCGGCCCCTACGATGATCGGAGGTTTCCCGGATCGAATCCCCCGGGTTGGCACCTCCTTTTACCAAATATTTCTTCTTCTCTAAAAAGCCTGGAAATGTTCAAAATTGAGCCGGTTCAGCCATATAAGCATTACGTTGCTTCGGCTGACTTAAGGCTCAAAGAAATTAATTTAAAAAAAACCGTACTTATTCATGAGTGGGGCTTGTTATTAATAAGTTGTAATCAAGATAACAGTTTTTAGTTTAAAAAAAAAACCGCTGCAGTTGAAAGAAGGTATAGTCGGTTGCTGCAGGAAAAACATAGTGTGCGGCCAGTTTGGCGAAATGAAATTGACAACGAACCTCATATGGCTTGTTGGCAGTGATTTGGATAGTTTTCTGATAGCTCGGATTAGAGCACTCAACGTGTGTTTTAAAGACTATATATGACAAGTAATTTTTTTTTCGTCTAGTGGCCGCACACTAGCCTTTTGCTGCATCACCCAACCGTTAAGAATGTATCCGTTCATAACATCTGTATTTATTTATTTAATTTCATTTCAACTTAACGTTGGCTTCCAGGTCATGTTTGACCAGACGAAACACGCCATTGGTGTCAACTTTACCAGATTCGGCACAAAGTATTATCTCGGAGTCAGAAAAGAAGTAATCCTGTCTGCTGGAGCTGTCAATAGTCCACATATTTTGATGTTATCAGGCGTTGGACCAAAGGAAACACTGGACAAATTTCAGGCAAGTAACGACTTAACAAAATGTAACTTCTAGGTACTTCTTTGCTGTAAAAAATATATACGCAACAAATTGTGTTGGCTATATGTGTTGGCAAATTGTGTCTCACTAGCAGAACCCGTGCGTCCTGGGTGGTCTGATGCGTCCCCTGCAGAACCTATGGTGCCGTCAAGTGAGAGGGGCCATATATTTTGCTAGTTAATTCTATAGAAGTTTCCTAGAATTTATTACACGTCGCAATCGACATGAGCACGAGGCAACACACGGGCCTTCTCTTCCCGAAAATGCCAGGTGTGAGCTGAGTCCGAGCTCGAACTCTGGATCTCCGGCATATGAGACAAACATGACATTAGGCTACCTGTGGTTTCAATTTTCACGACTTCCTGTAAATTAATTTTCACAGGAAGCCAGAAAAACTGGCAGAGGTCTCAAAGTCCTGCAATATTTACCCGTATTGGAGTTACAAAACAGTATCACGCAGGAAAGCAAATATTCAGTGCACTGGATGGAATTGTGCAGTTCATCTACTTAAAGCTGCTGATAGTGAAGTGTTAAATTCGTTTATGACTAATATTTACGGCTAATATGGGTTCTTTATATGGTTTATATGTTTTGACCGAACATTCTTATCGTTGAAAAAATTATGTTGATGGTGCTGTAGAGCAGCGTCATGTGACGTCATATTGGCTACAAGAGAGATATCTGCAAGGGGCACTAGATTAAAATGGAGGGTTAAACAACGGCACTTCTAGTCAAAGCAGTGCTTTAAGAGCGGATTCATAGGCTTAAAAAAACGTTGTTTTCTCCAATCCCTTACGCTGCGAGGTTGTAATCGGAAAATAAAGATTCCACTTGCTTAAAAATGTCAGCATCTGCCAACAAATCGACAAAGATCGCGCGTTATATGTCTAAGAAATCCACTCGTAACAGCAGCGTCTTCAGTAAGACGTCCTTCTTTTCCCCCTCCAGTGACCCTTGTAGCTATCCCAGTAACTGGCTCCAGCATAGTTATATACAATAATACTACGTTGTGTAACTGATCTATAATCGCCATTTGCGCGATTTTAATTGTAGGCCGAACACTTTGGTAGTTCTGAATAGAAGATTTACCAGAAGAATAGTCTACAAAATGACGCATGAGGACATGACGGTTTAGCTGGCTTTTTTTTTTTTTGTTTAACCCCTAGAGATGCGTTGTAAATTTTGTCCCTTTAGAGGATTAAAGCTGGTCACTAAACAATGTCACTGGTGATATAGTTATGGAGATAAATTTATGAAATTCGTGCTTTACATTAGCACTCATTGCAAAAGTTTACATACGTTATCGGCAGAAGCACTCCCCAACAAAAAACAAGACTTCCATTTGAGAAGCGTGGTAAACTTAACACACTCATGAGATTAATTTTGTTAAGTAATCTCAATTCAAGATAAATCAGTGGAGAAGATTTAAAACGAACACAGAAGCAAAAAAATGGAACTATAGTTTGTTCCACATTATGTTTGCAGGAAACTTGACTGTTTGACGCCACATTTCCTTCCACTATAGAGTGCAAAAAACATGTAAATATCCCACTCGTAGTCTCTTACAGTAACTGTGTAGAGTCTACAGGTGTGATATCCACGTGTTTTTGCACTCGTGGGCAAGGAAACGTTTCATCATACAGTCAGTTTACTGCAAACATAATGTGGAACAAACTATAAACCGGTCTTTTTGGTAAAAGTTTTAACTAACTTTGTTAAGGATGATCTGTCATTCTTCTTAGTTGTTATCGTAGCTTAAGGTTGCGAGAATGCATAAAATAATATCCAACAGATCAATCACCAAAGTGCACATTGTAGGCGCAAAACACATGGAATATGGTAGTGTTATGACTTAAACACTCGATGATAACTTCAAGTCAGTCTCTGTCTGGCTCGAGTCTGTCGTATTCAATAATAGTTATTAGATGGCTTAAATATAAAAACTCAGCTCACATTACAAACCGTGAATCTTCTTTGTTTTTGTACAGATCCCTGTTGTAGCCGATCGGCCTGGTGTTGGACAAAACCTTCAAGACCACGTTTGCTTTAGTTCTTTGTCATTCTCTCTAGACCGAAATGTTGGCTTTAAGGCCGAAGGGGAAACGACGCCCGAAACACTGGAAAACTGGGAAAGACATCGACAAGGTAAGTAAGTGAAGAGCAAGCTGGATCGTAGATGGAAGTGGGCCACCTTTTCAGAGCCATGACCCACCTGACTGACTGGAATGCTGACCCACGACCATCCCACCCCAACATCGACACACAGTCGATGTAATTAAGAACGAAATAATGACCCACTTTGACCGGTTTGAAAACAACATTTTGAGGACTACAAGTTTGAGGAAACAACTGCCAGTAATATAAACGACGAAGCAGTCAAACAAATAATAAGCGTGTAATTATTTGGAATTTTTTCTACTAGTTATAAATTTTGACCTTAACTATAAATAATCATCTGTTTTTTTTTTTTCATTAAGCCTTGGCTCTGAGAAAATGATCCCTTCCGTCTCTGACGTAAAATAAGTCATCAAAAGTATTTTGTGGATGGTAGGAGGAAAAACAAACAAAGTGCAAAATTTGAAACACAGTCTGATAAAAATTTATTTTCAACATATATTACCGTGGGTCGGTGGGTGAAGACTGACCAATGACCCACATGACCCGCAGCAAAAAGTGGGTTACATGACCCACTAACTCATGGATCATTTCCATCTGAGAACCGGATACACATTTTGTAGAAAATTGTTCAGCCTTGCGAAACACGAATTTACATTATCACGTAGGAGATTGTCGTATTCTCACTGAAGGTCGCATCTAGTCACACACCCTAGGAGTCAGTCAATCTGTGCAAGATATATCCTACATAGTTTTGAAAGAGTCCCTGCCTGTGCAGTAACCTAACACTGCTCTAATCACCAAGTCCATCATGGCGACAGCAAACCCGCCTCGATAGTGCTACAGGTTCATTCATAAGGGGAGTGCCCATTACCAGCACACAGAAGCAAACACATTTATGTTCAGAACACATTCAGACAGAAACACCCTGGGATGAACGTGGTAGTGTTGATACGTCTGCTGAATTAACTGGTGCTGCGGCAATCATCATTTTTCAAATAAAACCGGACCAGACCAAATCCACCAGTTATAGAATATCACCCCACAGATATAACACTTGTAACACACCTACCACTTTGAACATAAAAGCATCATTACGACAACACATTGCTCCAATGAATCGTAGCTCTGCGCACTCTATTGGCTAGAAGTCACTACCAGAAAGTAAAAATGAATCCATAAACGAACACTTCTTATTGAAGCCAGTGCAGCATTATTAAGATTGTAGATTAAGCACAGAGCGAACTATTAAAGTCTTTATTAACATGTTAAACTGCTTAAAAACTTAGCCCATCACTCGTTTTCTCATGGTTTATAAACTAAGCTGTGGCAGCAGCTTGCTGCTATACTCATTGCGCATGCCTGTACATTTTCCACTGTTGCCAATCAAATTAAACTGGATCCTTGCGAGCACTTGCTGCAGCTACTAGTGAGTGGAGTGTGCAGCACGATTTAGCAAAAGTTGAACGAAACTTCGCGTTTTGCAAGCACTGGTGTATCTGGGTTGGCTGACGTTCTGTCTGTGACCAAATCCACATATGCGTATCCCCATCTGCTTATCCACATCTGTGACTAAATCTACATCGACACTCAGCCACGCATTGTGACTAGGTTAAGTTGGATTGTCACACATTTTAGTAAATACTTGTGCCATATCCTATCCCAAGTCCTGATCAAAATTAGTGAACAACTTTTTATCCCTCTTCATGAAGTTTATTGACGACTCGCAGCTGAAGCTAACCTAGCATACCGTGATAAGGGTGTGACGTCACAAATAGAATAATGTTGATTACATTTGCCTGGAAGCAACATCCATCTACGAGCATACCGAAGCCACAGCACTTCTAATGATTTCCGTTTCAGGCCATGTTTTTGCAGCTAGACGCTAAACCAACAGTAAAGAAGGCATGGTGAGGTTAAATGATGACTGATAAAATGGGGGATTAAAGTGGAAACCAAATTTCATGATGTGCAACTATTTTAAAAGTTATCTTTTGGGTGAATAAAAAACTTTCTTTTCTTTGGCTCACCACCTAATGCATTCTTTGTCTGAAAAGGACGCTGCAGACTCCCATGACGGCTAAGTGGTAAAACACTGGTAAAAAGAGGGGAGTACACATTTTTTTAAAGTAGAAATATGAAATGGATTTCTTCTCAGTAAAACATTATCCAAGTTAATTGCACCGCTTAATAGTTCGAAGGTTAAATGAAATCTACAACATTGCTACTTTCGGTAGCAATGTTCAAGTTTTCATTTAACGCCCAAAGTATTATTCGGTGCGATTAAGTTGGCGAATGTTTTGGTGTGTTGATATCACTCCTTTGAAGGCCGAACCATTCCGAACTTGGCGGCCCCTTTTACCAGTTTTGGTTTTGATATGATATTAGTCCTTTTTTTTTTGAAATTGTGTATTAGACTCAACTCCACTACTGTGCAGATGTGCAATAACGTGCCACGTCAACAAGAAATTGGTTTTAACACTTTGCTACTACCATTTGCCTATAGGCCGAACCATTCTCAACTTAGTCACCTCTTTATAGGCTTTTGGTTTGGTTTTAATTTTGTTGTAATTTGTTTTATTTCATTAGTTTTGGTGTGTTGATATCACTCCTTTGAAGGGGCACCACTCTCAACTTGGTGGCCTCTCTACCAGTTTTGGCTTTGTTTATTTTGCTTTGTTTTTATAGTTTATTTATTTTTCGTGAATTGGATGTGAATACAATTTCTTTGTCAACGTTACTTAGATTTATCGTGATACACTAGTGTGTGTCTGGGCACGCACGTGAGTATACACGTTGTCATTGTCCGAACTTCGGCCGTCCAGTGAGAGAGGATGCCGACAATACTAACAATGGTTATAACAATATTTTCGTACTTACGCGCCCTCCCACGCCTTAACCGTTACACCCCCCAGGCTCCAAACCATAAAAGGTACGCAGATCGTATTGTACTGCTGCCATTCGTCCAATTTCATAGCTGGAATCCTTCCCGTTATCTCGGTGACGATGAATAATCACCCTATGGAAATTAACATGGGGATGTAACCAGTAACATATTTACAACGTTATTGAGGGTCAGACTTTGCATTGAAAGCAGCTTAGATGGCATTCCTACACGAGTTAATTTTTGTCAGGTGGGTCATTGCTCTCGATTTCAACACAATTTAAGCTTTTGTACCGCATTGTTATTTTTTCCCAAGTACCTAAAATGTGCCAAAATTCAGGATGTTAGACACTGACGCTATGGCGCTGCGCTCTTTTGGTTTACAACCTCAACAATTGCATTGATGTGATGTTTGTTGTGATGTTTGTTGCTTAACTTAGTGCGACACACTAGCGTGTATCTAGGTAGACTCTCGAAAAACAGCTGTAGAAGTTTGGGATCCTAGAATGGATATTGGTCATCCCCAGCCGAGTTCCATGAAATGGTGTTGTTTCGTGTTGTCTTCCATTGGTCTCGTTTTACAAGCCAAAGTATGCTAAATTGAGATGGGAGCTGGTGCCATAATCTTTTGTGTTTTGCGTTGATGCAGTGTAGTGAGGTTAGAGACCTTAGACCTGATGCCCAAATTGATAACATGACATAATACCAATGTGCATTGCACACTATATGGATCACGATACAGCCTATGGAAAAAAAAACTACTATATATATATTTATATAAACATGCTCCTGTATACTTAGGCATGTGATGTGTTATGTATACAGTATAATAAAAAAGACAATCACCCATTATTTTGTAATTGTTTTTTCTTATAGGTCCCTTAACTGTTCCATTTCGTTCTGAAGGAATTGCGTTTGTTAACACTAAGTATGCGGATGCTAATGCGGACTACCCAGATATCGAAATAATTATGACGCAACCACCGAATGCACAGTTTCCACTGAAACCTGAGGTAAGATATTCATTAGACTTAGTCATTGGTCCTTAACTACTAATAAACCTTTATGTAGGTGGCACTTCAGTCGTAGTGTTACCACGATTGTTGTGGGCGAGTACTAGCATCCTCACTAGCTGGATGGGCTTAGGGCGCGTTTACGCAGCGACTCACCTTTGCATTCTCGCAGCTAGAACTCAATCGCGATGGCAAAGGTGACATTGCCATGGCAACAACGCTAAATGGATTACATAAATCCGACATCGTTTGAGTAAATACTTGCAATCTTATAATCCGTGCCAATAATATAAAGAATTCCTCATGACGAAACAACTTTCCCAAACGCTTCTGAACTCACGTTATTTGCTGTTTTGGTTGCGAGGTGGCAGACATAAAACCGCCGCCATGTTGGAATTTGAGGTGATTTCTAGCTTCTAGCTGCGAGATTGCAAAAGCGAGTGGTTGCGTAAACCCGGCCTTAGAGTAGTCGGGTTAGAGGGAGGGAGAACTTAAGCGTGTGAGGATGGACGACCTTGACATATTTCGTCAAGGTCATCATGACCCTAGCCCCTGTAGTACACATCCTAGAATAATAGTGTAAACTGTGAAACTATTCAGAGCACTATATAACGATAGCAATAAAAAGGCAAAATGGAATTAGTATTTGGACCGCAGCATATTTTAGAGGCAATCGAAGTTATCAGCCAAACCTGCATTTAATTGAGGCAAGCAAGAAACTGGTCTGCCTATGTACCTGAAGGTTCTGATGTTTTGCGTTATAGATTCTTGCTAAAATACCTGTAAATCCTATGAGTTTGCTGTAAATTTTCAATAATTTTTAACGCTTGTGCTGGCATCGGTTTATGGTTCTAGCTACGAAACTTCTACGTTTCAAACGCTTTCCTAGAATAGACTATTGAAAAGTCAGTAGCGTGATGACCTTAAAGGGAAATGTCAAGGTCAGCCACCCTCACACGTTCAAGTCGCTCTTTTACCATTCTAAATGCTTACTCAATTATTGGTTTAGCTGGGATCATTGTTGCAAAATGCCGGCCCTGAATCACCATGTGTAAACGGCTACCAGTCGAGTTATACCGAGATTGTGCCCAATTTCAATTAAATTATTCCATCATCCCCGAAAAAAATAGGCAGACACGTTGTACAGCCTATCGCAATCAACGTTTTATAATACGGCACCTGAATTAGCAGTAAACCTTTAGACGTGCAACAGAAACACTACATGCTGGGCGAGGAATGTAAGAAATTTAGTTCAAAGGCGAAACGTGAGCTTTGTGAGTGATCAACGCCTTTGACTGTAAGTTAAGAGGACGTAAGATCCGATCACACAACTGATCTGATGTACACAAGTCAAGAGGTTAAAATTCAGGCCAGCTGATACAAAGCCAATGATATCAATTTCGTAAATGAGCGACAGATCACACGTATTTTATGAGACATATCGACACTCAAAATTGATCATTCTCCATTCGCAAAGATGACTTTCACACCGATGCAAGAGAGGTCCAGTATCCACAGAGAAAAGTTTTGTGCTAATGAAAGGCCATGATGGCAGCGGTATGAACAACAACATTGTCGAACGCGTGTTCGTAATTTTTGCAATGTAACATATCGGCTTTTTCAGATGACAACAAACTAAAACGCCTCATAATGCATACATAATACAAACGTGTTAATCCAAAGCCCCTTCAATAAGTTCCCGTCAGATCAAGGCCAGAAGATAAAAGCAAGACTCACAGTTTTTATCTCCACTGTCTTTGCTTCAAATAGATGAACTTTGCTGCGCATTGCCATCTGTTGACTGACATCAGCAACCTTGTCAGTTTTTATGAACTCGCCGCTAACCATCAATAGTTGGCGCTACCTACCGAACCACCATCTTGCTTCCGTTCCGCAGTAGTTTAGTTGAATTTTGTATTAATTCGTTATTTTGCAATCCAGTTTTTATTTCGATTTTTGTTTGTTTGGTGTCCTCTAGCAGCAAAACGTTACACGATATCCAAGCTCAATTTAGTTTCTTGGTAAAAACGACTTTCCCCCGGTGAACAAATTTCAAGATTTTACGCATTTGTGAATATGAAATGGTTCAGACTGCCTCGCTTAAACAAGTTTGGTTCCTTAAGCAAGTTTGTGGCTCTAGCGAGAACAGCCAATTATGTCGCTAATGGCGGGAGCTGGGTACCGTTTGCAGACATATCAACACAAATGATAACTAAACACGGGCTGTGGTTTTGAACATGACATCAAAATAATCTAATCATTACATTTTCACAATGGGAATGACTAGTGATAGAAGAAAGAAAGCCTTACTGTCAGAGGTAAAGTGCTTCATCTTCTTCCTTGGTAATGTGGTACTGGAAGCTTCTAGACAAATCTCGATCAGTGAAGTCGGCTTCTATCTGTGTGTGGTAGTAACCAACTTCCGTCCTGGCTGTGTGTGACAAGTTGTCGACTAGTGATATATCAGTTGTAGTGAAACCATATAATCGTCTTCTGGACACACCAACAAATCTCCATTTAAAACTTCTCTAACAAACATGAAACACATTCAGTACTAGTAAGGAAAATGTGACGAATGCCGCGTTTGGGGGTTTTGTGAGTTGGTCTGCATTGTTCGAATGGGTTGGAGCATAATGAATGCAGGCCTTGCCACTGGCTATTTTGTCTCTCACATGGTGATATAAAATACTAACGTGTTTTGTTGGGGATATTTCCACATTACTAACGGCATGAGCACGAATGAGCGCTTTGTTAATCCATGTACGAAGGGATTGGTTTCGCATCTTCAGACTTTATAAATTCAGTTTCTAATAATAACCCGTATGTCCAAAGGATATGAGATCGCTTATACCGAGACTCCATTGATGAATGGGAAATTGATTTCTGAAGATTGGAGCGCTATAGGAATGCAACTCCACTGAAGGTTGCTATTATTCCAGTTGTTGAACGTCTATGAACATTATTACTTACATTGCTTGCATCGGCAAAGACATTTAATCCAGTGTCATCAGGGTTAATCACAAGACCGAATCCTCTGGTTCCTTTGAGGTATCTAATACGTACGTAAAGAATTGACCGTGAAGGCTATGTTGGCATAGTTCCATTGGCTGTTTAGGAAAACTTCCTACTAATTTTATTAAGGGAGTTTACTACTAAATTATTGTGTGGTGACTGGTCAGTTGATCTTGTTCCAACTGGAGTAATGACTGGAGAACAATCATCCAGGCCAAAATGCTTTAGCACTTTATCAACGTAGTAGATTCGGTTAAGTTCAATTGCGCCGGACTCTTAATCTTCAGCAGAAAATTTACTAGCACTCGAACTTCAAAATGTGTGGTCAAAATCTTCAGGGAAAGTTGATGCATCTTAGGAGAGGAGGTGAGTGTTGCAGGTTCATCGACTATAAAGACATCTTCAATTTCTGTTATCACACAAACACACGCTTCTGACTTGCATCTGTAATTCCGTTTTTCAACAGTTCTTAAAACGTACGTACGATGGGCACCTGGATTGTTTGCGTACATAGGGACTTGTTATGATCTTGCAGCACTTTTCTTCTTGTCTTGGTGCGCCAAATCTCTCAAGGAGACATATCGTCCACGTGTGGTAGTAAGCAACTTACTTCCTGGCTGTGGTAATGTGGTAAAGTTGTCATCTAGTAATGTCTCATCTGTCGTGAATCCGTATACTAATAGTCATCTGGTCACATGTCCAGCGCTTACAGCTGAACTTCTTCTCGACATTGAGAACATTTGTAAGGTATATACCTTAAAGCAATTAATTTCAACTATTTTTCCTTGTAGGTTGCGGCGCAATTCCAGCCTGAGTGTGGCAAAGACATGTTCACTTTATTGCCAATTTTGCTCCGGCCAAAGAGTGTTGGTCATATGACTTTACAAAGCGCAGATCCGACTATTCCTCCACTTTTTCAACCGAATTATTTATCTCATCCTGATGATGTCAAAGTTTTGATCGATGGTACGTATTATTATATGGTTAGGACTAACTATGGTACACACGAAAAAAAAATTAAATGGATAAAATCACTAAAACGTCATAGTGTAAACAGAAATATGAGCTTTATCGTCGCCAGCCTCCTCTTTGGAAACACCGTAATCATCATTCTAACAAAGAGAAAGTTTTTCAAGGGTAAATAAATTTACTTACGTTTGTTTATTACACTAACTAGACTTTTTTGAATCTCATAAATGGATCCGTAAATCTCGTAAATCGTTCCAACTTTAGTACAATTTCTTTCCACTAATTATTGTTGTTAGCAAAGTCTGTTGTTAGCCAAGTCTGTTGTTAGCCAAGTCTGTTGTTAGCCAAGTCTGTTGTTAGCAACGTCTGTTGTTGGCAAAGTCTGTTGTTAGCAAAGTCTGTTGTTAGCAAAGTCTGTGTTAGCAAAGTCTGTGTTAGCAAAGTCCTTTTAGTTTACTGTACAGCCGAAACGGCTGAGAAGACTACAGCAATGAAATAATAACATTTGATCGTCGCATTTGCACACTACAGGAAGACACGCAACCATAAAAAAAAACAAAAGGATTTCGTTAACGACACACGTTAGCTTCATTTAAAATAGTCTCAACACCGTGTTTCACGGATGAATAGGCCTGCTCCCGAACCGAATTCTCCGTTAGCTGCTACTTACGAAATTAAAACGGCAGATAAAAAAAATTAGGCCTAAAAGCTGACAATTACGCCTAAAATCTAAAACTAGGCCTAAGAGCTAATACATTTGTAACTGGCAATTATGATGGCTACCCCTTTCGTTTATGTAATACAGATTATCGTTCGAAAAGTGGCGCAGTGTACAGAAAACCGGTTGTGCCTAGGTAGTCGCTGCAGCCGTTTGTTTGAATCATCTTAACTTGTATACAAATGTTTTAATTTTTTTCTCTAATAAGAGCGACCATTGGATCAAAAAAGGCAAAAATATAACATCTGAAAAATTCACGAGTTACTTAAACAGAAGTTAGGTTTAGCACACTTTGCTAACAATGGCATCTAGTGGGAAGAAATACTACTAAAATTGGTAAATCTAAAATTTTGTCTTTTTATTGTATAAAATACTGCAAGCAACGAACATTAACTGCTCTCTTTGTGTGTAAGAGAGTTTTAAAAAAAAGGCTTGTTAATCGATAAACGATTTTAAATCATCTTACGTGACCTTTAAACATTGAAAGGTTACTGTAGTACATACATTACTTCCTTAGGGTTAGTAAGTCCTATAGTGTCCGCGGCCTGTCTTGAGTCCTGCAGGTATTTATGAGCGGCTACGTCTTCCTGGAAGGGGCGGCTTTAGTCGGCGGCCGCCATTGTTTTTGTAACCATCTTGGGTATCAACAAGGCACTCTGCTACCAAAAACATCTGTGTCGTTCTAGGGCGAACTCAAGATAGGCCGCGAACACTTTAATCCTAACCAAAATTCAAAATTTTTCCAGGCTTGGTAGTTCCAATTTTCCATACCATTTTCCAGTCTCAGTAGTTCTAGTTTGTGTACATCGTTGTAGTATACAAGTTAGTATTTGCTATGACAAATTAATTTTTAAAGAAGTATGATTCGCTGGTACAAAAACCAAAACAGTCGAGAAATCATGGAGCAGGTGCAAATATTGTCGGTTATGGAAGAGAAAATTGGCATAGGCCTAATACGACTTTTTTCCAACTGTGTGGTTAAAAATGGTGCCACCTGATCGGCACTAACCCACAAAGACGCACAAACAACATAATGAATTCAATTGCTGTTCATTTGGCCTTTGTGGGTTATTATAACATCAGGTAGCACATTTTACAACCCGTTCCTTCAACCTGCAAATTAATTTTTGCAACTTTTGTTTTTCAACCATGCAGTTCGTTTACAAAGAACGGACTATTCCAGCTAAAATAAACTCATCATAATATTACTTGAGTTTATTCGGTTAAAATGAGGAGGTCATGAATTCTAGGATTTGCCAGCCTGATATCGAAGTTCTGTCAGCCTGGAAAAGGGCCTTATGAAATTACAGAATTGTCCGCTTTTCCTGCTAACGCAAGAACTTTTGAGACTGCTTTCGTATTTGAGGCTGTCACAACCACAGTTACATCGGTTAACATTAATTCAGTGACGTTTGACTACGTTAGGTCGGAGCAGTCAACGAAAAACGGTGCGGTAGAGCCCAGCCACTGCGTAATCAACGCGGAACTTCTAAACGAGAACGTTATTTACATCATTGGCGAGCTATAGCTACTATTCCGTGTTGAAACACCTTTGACGTCACTAAGTCCTTGATGAAAAATGGCGTACGGAAGTCACTCTGCCACCTTAAGTAACTTGACCTTCTCTATAAGCTGCATATTCCACCGCCACTGGGTGAAAAATACAATCGTCAAGATGTCAAAAATTGTAGTATGTAAGTTTCTATCGCAGTAAGCCTTGGTTCACAGGAACATTGTGCTGCTTTTTCTGTCTCCGTGGCAACAGCGCGCCATTTACGTTGATATAATCTACTAAAAAAATTGGACTGGGAAACCATCGTTCCTTATTTGCCGTTGAATAACGTTTTATTTATTTATTTACCCTTTATCTATATTGCCGTTATTACCTTTATTTATCCTTATTTGCCCTTACTTACCTTATTCAATCTTATTTACCTTTATTTATCCTTATTTGTCGTTACTTATAGTGTCCGCGGCCTATCTTGAGTTCGCCCCAGAACGACACGGATAATCAATTATATGATTTTGGTAGCAGAGTGCCTTGTTGATATCCTAGATGGTTACAAAAACAATGGCGGCCGTCGATTAATGCCGCCCCCTCCAGGAAAACGTAGCCGGTCATACAATACCTGCAGGACTCAAGTTAAACCGCGTACACAATACTTTATTCATCCTTGTTTACCTTCATTTACCCTTCATTACCTTATTCATCCTTATTTACCTTTACTTACCTTATTCACCTTTATATACCTTTATTAATCTCTATTCACCCTTATTTTCCTTTCGTAAACTATAAACTACAAGATACGAAAAGTATAAAATTCGAAAAAGATTAATGTTACAGGACATCTGAGTTATTGTTTCAGTCTTTATTTACCCTTTATTTGCTATCGATAGTGAAAGCCTTTCATTTCATCTTCCGTTTACATGTTTGTTTATTACTCCATTTAATGCGCTAAACAATCATACGTCAAATCCTGTCGGAGGCAGATCCTGTCGGGCGTGGCCACTTTCACCCTCGAGGCTCGCAAATCGACGATATTCAACGTCTAAAAAATATTACTAGAAAATTTGTTGCCATGTATGATAAAACGTCAAAGCTGAAAGCCATTTTCAGCTTCAAGAAACAAAAACAAGCGATTACGTTATCTTTTCTTTTTATTTAAACTTCCGTTGGACACGAGTTATGTTACACTCAAGTACCAATTTTTTTTTACAGGAATTAAAATATCGTTGAAATTTGCTGAAGCCGAAGCATTCAAG
>JAHWFP010221136.1:392-10644 GCA_023313725.1 Lithobius niger
TACCTACGTTTTAAGCTATAGAACTTGAAAATCGGTTCTGTGGTTCGCTCTCCAGGTGAGGACAAAGAGTCCCAACAGCAACATTAATGATTTCTGCCCAGTGCTCTGCAATAATAATTGCTCTGCCGACGAGTATACTGCAGTCACATCAAAATCGGGTACAAAAGGCCCTGGTCGGTGTTAATACCTACATGTTATTGAAATACAAATTAAAAATCGGTTCATTGGTTCGATCTCTAGGTGAGTAGCCCATTTGTCTTTCCGTGTCAAAAATATTGTAGTTACGTTAAAATAACCTGCGAAAGGCCCTAGGCCTTGTCCAGACCTACGTTTTAAGCTATAGAACTTGAAAATGGGTTCAGTGGTTCGGTCTCCAGGTGAGGGCAAAGAGTCCCAACAACAACAACAACAACAACAACAACAACAACAACAACAAATGGCCATGCTGTGGACGCCGAACGGTTTGATTGTTTTCATTAAAATTTGTAATGTGGTGAAATAGTTACGACATGACCCCAAATACCGAATTTCGTTGGTACTATGTCAATTCTGGGCGAGACTATAGGAGTTCAAAGTTTGACGTTTGAAGTTCATGCTGAGGCTTACATAAGTAACACGTAATTAACAGTAGTTAGATGAAGGTTTAGTTAAAGTCGTTTCTCCTTTGAAGATGGCGGCGTAAGCCAAAAATAATAAGCAAATAAACAATCCCGTTAAACGATGCGCTGCGTGCAAAAAATGAAAGTGCACATCCCGTCATATTACCAGACCCAGCAACAAAAATGAGGCAGGCAGCTTTTGCAATCAAAGTCCATGACCTTGTTACGCAATTTCTTCAGCCAAGCCATTCTAGTGTTGCTTCCCTTTGCTAAGCATTCTATTGACCTCAAAGAGTTGCTGTTTTCCCAACTGAGGATTCCCTTCACCACCTGGCAATACTCCGTCAGAGTTCGAAAAATAAACCAGGGAATTCCTCGTAGGAATCAATTTGGAATTTCCGAGAAGCCGGGTTAGTAGGCCCTACCGAAAAAAGAAAAAAACAGGGTCGTGTCTACTATAAAAGCTGGCAAATATTTTCAGTTCGAGTCACAAAACATTTCAGTACCGTTTGGTGTTGTCTGTTGTAACATCTCTCCCTGAAAATGAAGGCAATCACAGTATTAGTATTCACTTTCCTTTTCATCTCCATGTGCAGGTGTCACCCAATGACCCGCAGACAAGCAGTCTATTCAGCAAAGAAAGGAGCCGGGGCTGTAGGGACTATATTGGACATTATGAATTTATGGCCAACTGTGCTTCAGGATAAGAGGGGGTGTACTGCGACTGAATGGTGGTTTAAAGTGGGAAAATGCAAGGAATCCACCAGTGGAGGAAGACCAATTAAATCGTGGGCTGAACAGCAGATTGATAAAGGGTTCATGGCTGGAGGAAGGGGAAGATAACAAAATGAATAACAAGGTAATTAAAAGTATACCTATAAATTATAATCATTGAAATAGGATCGCGTGTTTGTGTGTATTTTTTAGTTTATTTTTTGTTATTTTGGATTTTTTTTGTCGTTATATTACCTATATATTCATTCTCTAATTCTTTGTCCTTTCTTTTTTTGTTATAGAAAGAATACGAGTTCGGTTCACCAGTTTTTCCAGTTCGAATAAAACTGATGCAGTTTGCTTTCGTGCAGGCACATCTGCCTTGGAATAAAAGACACTGCCAACAAAGGCAGGACAAGTTGATGCAGCAGAAGCCTTATTTATAAGTTATTATTTTCATCAGATTTATTTATTTATGTATTTATTTATTTATTTATTTGCAGTGTTAAGTTTTGTAAGCAGCTATCTAATAAAGAATAACGTTATTAATCGAATTCTTCTTTTAGTTTGTACCACAATGCCAAGATTATAAAAAATAGTGTGTGCGTCGGGTGTGTGCGTCGGCTTTAATATAACTTTAAGTAGACACTTAGTATTTGCACAGAACCACCAACCAGAGGTCTTCAAGCTACGGTTTTGACTGCTTCAGGTTTTTTTCCGATCTATGACTAAACGGCTAAAGTAGTTTCTTTTTTTTTTTTTTAATGTTTTTATATTTTAAAGCATAGCGTAGAAGCTAGAAAGTTTGATCTCGAAGTGAGGAAGAGGAAGAGTGAGTGAGAGAAGAAGAAATATCTGGTAAAGGGAGGTGCCAACCCGGGGATTCGATCCGGAAAACCTCCAATCATCATAGGGGCCGAAAGATTGTCCAGAATTGGCCAGAATAGTTCCCATAGCTGCTGAAGGAGCATGCTACCCTGGCCAGCAGTCCTGGCGGGGACTTTGCCAAGGTCCCCTTTCCAGGGGTTCGACCAGATCCGCAAACCTCCAGCAACCAGGCTGAGCTCTCTCACAACTCAGCCACGATGACCACCACATGCACATTCTGCACATTTATCCCAAAACAAACCGTTCACCTACTTTCCTAGCCTAAATTGTAATGTTTGGCCTTGCAGTCCCTAAAAATTGTTTAATAATGTTTGTATTTTCCGGAAATGAGGGTCAGTTGTTCTCGGAAATTAATTTCGTGGTCGATGCTTGAATCAGGCACTTTTTTGTAAGTTGCGATTTATGACTTGAGCTTTATTGTTCTAACAGGTCCATCAGGGTTGTCGCTTGTGCCTTAGAGTACCGAATATAAGGGGATTACTCGTCAAACAGCAGTAAGGTTTCCCGTTCTCTCAATGATATGTTGGAATTTTTTTAATATTTAAAAAAAATTAGTGTTGTATGCTGTACAGTTCATTCTCACAGTGCATTTCCATTTTTAATTCGGATTTCGTCATCTGTGGAGTTAATGTGCAACAAGGGCCAATGATCATGCCTGTGGAATTTAATTTTCTGCGATTGTAAAACCAAAACAGGCATAATTTGTTCAAAAATTAGAAGAAAAAGAGTCTTACAGCGAAAAACACACACTAGAAATGACGTAGTACAGTAAGCCACCTTTACGCACTTACGTGTCATCGGAGTGGCATGACCCGGATTCAATTTGTTTTCCTTCTCCATTGCCAGACCACAAGTATTCTCGGTCGAATGTAGCCCTTATCACTGCTGTGACTTTATAACGGGTCAGTGAGTCATCGTTATGGCAGTGGAGGAGTGGCCACGGCGATAAAGGCGCTATGCCAGTGATCTGGGGGCGAGTTAGGTTGCCAGTTCGAATCCGGGTCATGCCACTCCGACGAGACGTAACTGCATAAAGGTGGCTTACTGCATTACGTTATTTCTAGTGTATGATTTTCGCTATTTGGCTTGTTTTCCTCTTTCCTTTATGTAATTTAGAGCGATTTGTTTTTATTTATTTAAAGATTCTTAATGAAAACTTAGAAAAACCAGAAAAAATCGAAAAAATAAGGGAAAAGCAGGAAAAAATAAAACCCAAAGAGGATTTATATAAGAAAACTTAGGATTCATACTAGAAACATAGAAAACTTAGAACAAATCAGTGAATTTTATAATAATGGTAATAATAAAATAATTCATTGCTGGAATAACAGGACTGGCAAGGACCAGGATCAGCCTAAAAGGACCAGCCTAAAAGGGGAGGGTAGAAAGTTTTTTTTTCTTTCAAAAGCAGAAATTAAAAGCATAATGGATGAGACAGAAAAAAAACTAGTTTAAAACCAAAATAGCATGGCCAAACAGATTGGAATAGGAAGGGTGGGGTAGGGTGGGGTCACGTCACGACTGCCTTACCACAAAGGTTAGATCTGCCAGGGACACATAGGTCCCCAATGACATCGCCAGACGTGTAGGAAATGGTAAGGGAGGGGAGATGGCCATTGGCCAGTTGTCGTACATTATCACTAATTAAGATGAATAAAAAAAAATGTGTATACATAAAAAATCATCCAACATAAGTTAAAAATAAATCTTTAAAAAATTTAACATTATTAGTTGAAGGTGCCGAAAAGGTTGTGAGCCGCTAATACCGATCGTTTTTTCGTGGTGGGGAAACTAACAAGCCCTCTTAATAAAAGGGGTAAGGTTTTCTGTAAGCAGCTCCCTGCGGAAGCCAGCCTCCGAGTTCATGCATACCGTCCTTGGACGAAGGGCATTCCAAACCGGGACAACCCGGACCGCAAAAACATGTCTTCTGTAGTCAAGGCGAGACCCCTGGACCACAAGCTTCCAGGGATAACCTCGGGTATTATGAAGACGACGGGCAAGGTCAAAGAGGGGTAAATCGACCGAAATAAGGTTATGTAGTATTTTATACGTTTGAATAAGGTCAGACCTCAGTCGACGAATTTCCAACAGCTCAAGGCCTGCCTTGGAAAGCTGTTCTAGATTATCAACATCTCGAAGTCCAGGTAGGCGTTTGGTGAATCTCCTCTGCACCGACTCGATCAGGTCTATGTCTTTCACCAAGTATGGTGACTAAACTGGTGTAGCATACTCGAGAATTGAGCGAACGAAAGCTTTGAATGCACAAACCTTTGTTTTGAGATTTCCCGACGTGAAGCAACGGTTTACCACTGCTAAACGACGGAATGCCATGGCGCATACCTTAGAACAGTGCAGTGACCCCTTCAAACCAGATACCGAGGTCACGGATTTCCTCGACAACAGGGAGAGTTTTGCCCCCAAGTAGATAGTAATAGTCAGGGAATCAAGTCCAATATGGAAGGACTGGCATTTCGAGGTAGATAATGGCAACTGCCAATTTTTTTACCATAGAAGGACATTCTCACTCTCATCCCCCAGTGCACGTGAGGGTCCGGCTGTCAACAATTCCGTTCCAATTTTGATGTCATCCGCAAATTTTACACCATATGGTGATGAAAAAGTCAGGGTTAAATCATTTACATATATCAAAAACAGAATTAGGCCAAGCACCGAGCCCTGTGAGACCCCACACGGTACCTTAACCTTAATAGAAAGTGTATGCTCAATGATTACTTGTTGGGAACGATTACTTAAAAAAGCAGCTAGCCAATTAAAAAGAAGACCACTGACGCCACATCGACTCAGCTTTGTAAGTAGTTTCCGGTGAATAACCGACTCAAATGCCTTTTTAAAATCAAAATACACAAGGTCGCTCTGTGCTCCAATGTCCAACGCGCTGGTCCACCTATCAAGAATACAAAGCAGTTGGTGGGATACCGATCTACACGAGCGATATCCAAACTGGAAGTTTCTCAAAACGGAAAACTCTTCCAGATACTGCATAAGTGAGTTCCTAATGATGGCCTCCATAACTTTGCAGGTGACACACGTGAGGGCTATCGGCCTATAATTAAGAGGGTCAGAGGGTGAGCCTTTCTTAAATATAGGGACAACGGAGCACTTTTCCATATCTCCGGGAGTTCACCCTGCTCAAGAGACATCGTGAAAAGTTTAGAGAGTGGATAACAGATTTCGGCAGACATGTGTTTGAACAAAAACGCGGAAAAACCGTCTGGTTCGCATGACATACTTGGTTTCAGTTTAGTCAATGCAGAAAATACGCCTGCCTTGTCACCACACTGCAATTATGAGACTGGATGAAGTTCTGGGGCAAGGGAAGATTTTGGTTCCTGTCGTCCACAACAGAATTAGATGTGAAAATAGCACTTAATGCCTCAGCCTTTGAGAGGTTGTACACCAAGATTCTTCCCAAGGACTCAAAAGGTGGCAAGGAACAAGAGGACTGGGTTTTCTGGCGGTAAAATTAAAAAAAGGGTCGAGAGGTTTCCACCCCGGATAATCTTCTCCTCCCGTTTGGAGTGCCATGCTTCGACTGATTTGGAGTACAGTTTTCTAGCCGTGTTATAGGCTGAAAGTGTATGTTCATTGCGGTCGGCCCTATAACGCTTCCACAGTGTGAGTTTACGGTATTTCAATTTAGTGATAAACTTAGGTTGGCGGCTGTTGCACCGTGCGTTGATTTTTCGAGTGGGAGTTTTGCAACAATCAATGTGACCCGACAAAATATCAGAAAAGCAAATCCAAGCATCCAGTATATACAGATGAACAGAAAAAATAAGGTCGTCCCAATTTGACCCTTCCAATGATGATTTAAGTACCCGAAATCAAGCCTACTGGAGGTTTCCTGGCCCACCTTTCTCTGGTCGTCTGTGCAGCTACCACACTGAGTTAAGTTTAAAAGTCACTACGCAATGGTCACTATTACCAAAGTGTGGTCCAACCTCCAGATCATAGAGAAAGCGATCGTCATCCGTGAAAATCAAGTCAAGTATATTCGATCCACGAGTAGGTTTGTCGACCCGCTGGGAAATACCAAGTGGTGCCAGCAATTCGAGGAAACGGCGGTGATGAGGCTCAGTGGCCTGATAAAGCCTCCAATCACAGTAGAGAGGTTAAAATCACCTAGTAGTACATTGGAATGACCCTCGTTCAGGGACTCGGCCATGAAATGGCACATATTGACTACTGTATCCTCTGATCTGCTTTCAGGAAGATAACAGAGGGTAAAACTAATATTATGATTTGGTATTGCTAGTACAATGTTTTGATACTTCCACTAATACTGCGGTTGTACCTACACGGTGAAAAATTAAAAGCCCCCCCCCCCCTCCCCACCACGGCTTCCACGATCACGTCTCACAACCACATACTTACTAAGGTCGGCAATCATCGCGTCAGTTTCAAGGTGAAAATCAAGGTAAAGCCACGACTCTACAACAAAGCCAATATCAAAACATTCGACCTCGATCAAGTCCTAAAACCAACCAATATTACGAATTATGCTTCATGCATTGAACATGGCACAGGACACAGTCCGCATAGCCGTGCTGCAGGTATTAAAAGAATTAAGTTTAGCACTGGGCAGCTGCCCAATTACATCACACCGTTTTCCGATGGCACATGCAGCCGAGCAGCAGAGCGAGCGAGTAGAGGAGTGTTTTGGATAATATCATTGTTTATGGAAAGGAAGGAAATGTTTTTTTCTACGCACATTTTCCTATAAGACAATTTGTGTGCATCACTTGAAAGTCAATTTCCCGAGTTCCTTTTCCAAGTTTTGGGAGCAGGCCTATTAGGGTAATACCGGATTTGGGGCAAGCATGCATGAGTGATCGAGAAAAATCCAAGAGGATCATTGCAATGCGATTTGGAGGTAGGATCCCCACATTATTTGTGCCAGCGCAGATAATAAATGATCCGTTGCGATCACTTGCCTTCAAGAGCTCAGGAAGTTTACCATGTAAGTCCTCAACCTTCATCCCAGGGAATGTCCATGTAAGTGAATTTGTGTGGCTGCTGCCCATTAAGATTCGAACATTTGAGTCGGCAATAACAGTTGATCTTTCCAACCAATGCTGGCCTGGTACTACACTACTCTGTTGACAATTGGCACTCTTATTTATGACATTTGTACTGGATTGAGGATTGCCTGCACAGTTAAAATCCTTTTCGCAGTTTTTGGAATTGCACGAGACATTCGGCGTCGGATCAGAGTGGTTCTTCTGCCGTCACGAAGGCGGCCGGGAATGGGTGTTGGGGGGTTTTCTCGTTTGCGCCGATGGGCTCCACGCTTGAACGTTATATTTTTTCCACTAAATCTTCAGAAAGTATAACTTAATTTTGTGTGGGGGGGGGGGAGGTGGGAGGGTTGTGCGAGAACTTCACGTCCTTCACCCCGTTGGTTGGAACCGGTCGTGGAGTCGTATTAGTTGAATTTTTTAGCTATAACATCATCCTTATTGTCTTTGTGTGATTTTTAGGTGAACATGGCACAATTGTCACGGAAAATTAAATATTTATTGCATTGCACTGTCATTGTGTGTTTACTCTGCTTGGTCAGAAGACAACTTTGAACCCGGAATTGGATTTTTTTTTTAGCAAGCAATCAAATTTGTAATCGGATAGCCGTTTCGCAGAATATTAATCAGCGTCTTAATTTTAGGCAAAACGGGAATTTCCATTTCGCCGATTCCTGTTTTGGCGAATATTTATTTTCAAATCAAATTACGTGCCTCACTCGCGCTGCTGCACTTGCTGCGGCTAAACATAACATCAGAAACCACAGCTAATTAGATATTCCTTCCAATTAGGAATGCTTCTTTAACTTCAGTAATATTACTTTTTTATGGAGTATTTTGATTCTGTGAAATGGTATTCGGCGAAACGGGAATTCCCTTTTCGCGTAATTTTAATCAGTGCTGAACTTTCAGTGAAATGGAAAGCCATAGTATGATCCACAAAGTTTCGATGCCCCGCTCTCCGATCCAAGGCACCCCACTTGCCCTTCCCCACATTCAAGTGAAAAAAGCCTCGCCCCCCCCCCCGCCACAACTCTCCCCGCCAGCCCTACAAACCGCAAACCTTTCGTATATCAAGGGACGTATCAGTACCTATAAACTCAATAAAGCTTACTAGCAATAATACAATGCCAGTAGGCCTATTGAAGCGGACTTGCCAAAAACCTATTATCTACCTGAAATTTGTTTAGGTTTTGTTCAGGATTCGTTGTTTTGGGTTGCGAGATAAAACAAAACAATGCAAAAACACAAAAAAACCTCACCCCCCCCCCCCCAAACCTCTCCCTAGACACAGTACAAAGAAAATCCAAACCCACACAAAAATTAAGATTCGCTGACCTCGCATCTGACCGAAAACCCATCAGATCGAAATGAGCGAACATCCGCCTGATAGAAAATGTGTGCACCCATCATATAGAATTTTACCCATCAGATGGAAGTTTCTCCCCACCAGATAAAGGTATTAATTTCCCATCAGATAGAATTGTTTTTCTATTTGATAAAAAAAAGTTCTGGCTATCCAATCCATAGAGGCTCAATCACAAAGTTGGAGCATGTTTTTTGTATGCTTGCATTTTTTGGTCTGTCTGGCGCCAACTAGTATTTTGTGCTGAGACTGTGAATCAGTCCATTACGTGGCTAAACGGCAAAGGAAATCCAGGAAAATAAAACCAGATAAAGAAAATCCAGAGGATATAAAATCAAAGGAAAAAATCCAAAAGAAGAAAGTAATCCACGGAATAGCTTTATTTTTAGCTTACTATTTTGTTAGTGAAGTAAACCTGTATTTCGATGCAGTTGCTACGAAACTATAACAAAGTAATACAAAGAAGGAAATCTGCGCACAGCGTGGCCCTCCACAGTTCTGACTGCGTACTGCCAGAGGTTTATTCTTCTTCGTGTATTAAGGAAGTGAGTTTCCGGCCGTACTGGTTGGGGCGTGCGCGGCGCGGCTACCCCCCCCCCCCCCCCCCGGGTGCACTTTCAGGGATACCAGAGGGAGGGAAGCATGCGCTGGCAGCGCCGGTGGAAGGGAAGCGTCCGCTGTGCCCGCGCTACGCTTTCGAGCATCTACTCTAGCCATCGTACAAGTTTTTTTTTTTTATGGCAAATGGTTTGATTTAGGTTATATCCTTTACATTGCATTACATTTTTTAAAACATTCCCGTTATATACGGAAAACAAATCCCGTGACAAATTCAACTTTATACCATAAATCGACTTTAGTCTTGATTTCGATGGGTATGGTGTGGATAGATTTTAGTTTCGACCCATTTTCTCCCTCAGTTGTAAAATTATGAAGTTGTAGAAAGATAATCACTCCATGTAGGTCGTGGTTATCTGACTGGCTGCCCTCCCCTTTGATTGTAGAATATCCCTCCTCACTCTTTTTTCTTTTTAATCCGAAGTAGATTTACATATTTTTGCATTTGTTGATACGTGTTTAGTTTTGGTAAAGTACTGTTGTTCCATGTGCATTCCTGCAGTTTCGGACACAATATATAACAGTCGTAAAAACATCTGGAAAAAAAAAGGCCGGTGGGGAAAAGAAGTACGCTAAAAGCTGTGCTTACGAAACGAGTACAAAACAAAGCTAAGTATCGGACACAAGAGTGTTGGGAGAGGCTTCGCCGTCAACCGTAGACGTGGTTTTTAGCATTCCCAGCTGTATTTTTTATTACGCTACTCTACAGCGCGTTTTAAATGACACTCTTAGCATTACTAACTAATCATGAAAGGTATTCTAATAACATGGGAGAAAATTCCCTTAATGTATAAGTAAAATTCCCACCAGACTGAATAAAAATCCTGCGCTCAGATAGAAAACATTACCGTTAGAGCGAAAAGAAATACCATCAGTTGGAAAAAAAACATTCTCGTCGGTAGTATTTCCCGGTCGGATGGGTCGTGCGTTCGTGCGTTATTTTCTACTGTATCTGCTGGATTTCGATATGACGTACCTGAACCAAACAAAAGTTACGTTAATATTCAGCAGAGGCGCAATTACGG